>BACB01004962.1:0-32546 GCA_000338015.2 Ganoderma multipileum BCRC 37180
CCCTCTCTGGGGGCACGCGGTCACGCCCGTCACGGCGATCGGGGACCAGAAGTCTGGATTACATAAGCCCTTACATCAGCCCTCCGGGGACCCGAAATCCTTGTTTCCTCAGTCTTGCTTCTGGTCCGGTGATCTTCCGTCGCGCGCCGTACTCAGCGGGCCAGAATGCATAATCAGGTAGGCAATGCTCACGGTTCTACCATATTAACCGCGGATAGACGAGCTGCACACCAGGAACCTGCTCCGAGTCCTCTAGACCTCTGCCCTCGTCTCAGGTGACTTCCGACGCGATGTCCCGCAGCAACGACGATAAGGACTTGCGGGATGTCGAGGTCCAAGAAAGTATTGACGTTGGAAACGTCTATCGCCCAGAAGTCGATACCTCTGGTGTTGACGAGAAGAAGCTCATGAGGAGGATCGACTGGCATGTAGTGCCGTGGCTTGCGGTCCTCTATCTTTTGAACTTCCTTGATCGAGGAAATATCGGTAATGCCAAGGTGAGTTCTGCACATATACATAAGCTCAACAGAAAGACTGACTCGACGCACCGCAGCTATACCACATGATAGACGACCTGCACATTACCGAGAGGCAGTACCTGATTGCGTTGACCGTTTTCTTTTTTCCGTATTCCTTGTTTGAGGTTCGTGGTAGTCGACATCGACGATCAACCTGAAACACTCATGATCTACATGTCGGACAGCCCCCAAGTAACGTGGCGCTCAAGAAGTTACGGCCTTCGATATGGCTCTCCTTCATCATGCTTGTGTGGGGCACTGCGATGGTACGGTTCATCTCAACCTTTCAACCCTCGCTCTAACTCCAGTTATGATCAACAGACTTTGCACGGCGTTGTCACAAACTATGCCGGCCTGGTGGGTATGTTAATATTCAGTCCATACTAGTCGGATAGTCAACTAATCTCGATGCAGGGCTGCGGTTCCTCCTTGGACTAGCGGAAGCTGGGTTGTACCCAGGCGTTGTGTTTTACATGTCATGGAAAGTTTGGACCGCAGTATGGCTAGCCCTAGCGTAATAACCTAATATCTTATCCTCTTGTAGTTGGTATCGACGTGACGAGCTAGGCACCCGAGTAGGAGTGTTCTTCTCCTCCGCAACCATCGCAGGGGCGTTCAGCGGGCTCCTCGCTGCCGCCATTGCGAAGATGAATGGCGTAGATGGCAAACCGGGCTGGGCATGGATATTCATCCTCGAGGGACTGTTCACCATACTTTGCGCCATCGCATCCTTCTTCATCCTATCGGATTTTCCAGACACGGCGAAATTCCTCTCAGAGACGGAGCGTGGGTCGATCCCATCTTGCCACACCCTCTATTGCCTTGACGCGATCATTTGACTTCGACAGGTGTTTGGGTTGTCCGGCGGCTACAAGCCGACATGAAGTTCAGCGCGGGCGGCGAATCGTTCAAGATGAAGTTCGTATGGCAGGCTCTTTCGGACTGGAAAACCTGGCTGGCAAGTAAGCACAAACTGATCTGACCCTTCTGATGCATCGAACTGACCATCTCAACGCAGTGGGTATCTACATGGGCTTGCGAGTGCGCTTCCGCCTCATCACAATGCGATACTGACTCATGTTACCAGCAGCGATGGCCCATTGTTTGCATTCTCCCTTTTCACGCCGACCATCATCAATCAACTGGGATACCAAGCTACGGCAGCCAATCTGCTCTCTGTCCCTGTATATGCTTGGGCGTGCGTCATGACCGTTGTTGTCGGGTTCTGGGCCGATCGAAATGTAGAGCATGGATAAACCTGTGAGTTGCGGTACCCACCTGAGTTTTCGATGCTTCATTTCTGACGAATTCTCTCTAGGGGCTTGTTTGGCAGCGGTAAGCATTCTGGAAAGGATGCATCGGAGCCCAACCTGACTTGGTCTCTTATGGTAGGACTTGTCGGATATATCATCCTCATCTGTTCGAAGAACTCCTCGTTATCGTACTTCGCTGTATACCTCGCGGCATCGTATGTCGTCCCTCCCTTCCTTGAGCCCCTCAGCTGATACGCTCCAAGTTCCATATACCCTACCATCCGTGCGTAGGTTTTGTGTTTTGTGTTGGAAAACAGGTGACTGATATTCCGGTATGCACCTCTACAGCCAATTCAGTGTGCGTATCTCGTATCATGCTATTGAGCGTGTAGTACTCGGCTGACACCTTCCGTTTCTTGCAGTGCATGGGTCTCGAGTAACGTCGAAGGCTCCTACAAGCGCAGTGCAGTACTCGGCATGGCCATAGGATGGGGCAACCTGAACGGCGCCGTCACTTCCAACGTCGTACGTCCCACCCGACTCGATCTCTCCGGCAGTGCTGAGTCACTCACCCGGCCTTAAAACCAGTACCGGGCGGTCGATAAACCATGGTATAGGCTCGGACATGGAATCGTCCTCGCATATATTGCCATCGGGTGGGTGTGTTCTCTGGCATACTACGTGCACCTCAGGTACGAGAACGTTCTTCGAGAAAGGGGAGATCGAGACGAGGTCATAGAAGGAATGGACAACAAGCATGCGGACGAGAGGAACGGTCGGTTCGACAGCGTTGAAGCGGCAAGGATGGAGAAAGGAGACCAATGGGGTGGCTTCCACTATTCCCTGTGACTACCTATTAGAAGGGCTTCTCGCTTGTGCACGTAGGTGATGGTAGGGAATGTCACGCGCTAAAGAACATGTGAACAATGCTGTATTATTGTGAGCAGTGTTGCGGGTGTACGATAGATACCATGCGGAATACAGGCTGTCGCGTGTGGTATGCTAGGTCCAACGTGAGCGACTCCATCAGATCGCAAAAAACCTCAGATTAAAGCATGCATAACGAAAGCAGGATGAAGGTATTAACTTAGAGGGATGCGTCATCTATCCGCTTTGCCGCGGGGGCAGGTGAAGGAGAAGGATCTGGCGGTGGGCTCGAAGGCTCGACACTCTCTAGGGGCGGAGGTGCGCTGCGCTCCTGGCTGTTCTGCTCCAGCCACTTGTCCATCGCGTCCTTGCGGTTGGCAAATGGCCTAGGACCAAGAAGGGAGATCATATCCTCACTGGGATTTACACATCAGCCTGAGCCAGAGATGAAGTTGTAGTTCAAAACATACCGAGTAATGACCTCCTTCTCGAGGAGCAACTGCGCAACCTTCTCAACATCCTCTTTGTGCTTCGTGAGCAGCTCCGTTGTTCGTTGGTGGGCATGGCTGCAGCACAAGACGACATCAGCGCAAGACCGGTTCAGAAGAAAGCACATTACAAACACAATCATCTTCCGCACTTGCTCGTCGAGCATCTCCGCCGTCTTCTCGCTGAAAGGCTTGACCAAAGACTCCTGCGTGGCATTGGCGCCTCCGTAGCTTACGGGACCGACAATGGTGTTCATGCCGTAGTTTGCGACAGCCTCGAAGGCGATTTTGGTAATCTTCTGGAGGTCATCCTGAGCACCGGTGGTGATGTTCTCGTAACCGAAGAAGATCTCCTCCGAGACACGGCCGCCGAGGGTCATGCATATCCGGTCGAGCATCTGTGGTGTGGAGAGCAAGTACCGGTCTGGAGGGAGGTACTGCAAAAGCACTCTCAACGAAATGTTTGCCCCTGGGAAAGCACGAAATGACGCATACCTTGGCATAACCAAGCGCACCCACGCCGCGAGGGATAATGCTGACCTTCAGAAGAGGATCTGCATGCTCGAGGAACCAACCGCAAATTGCGTGTCCAGCCTCGTGATAGGCAACCGTCTTCTTCTCTTCGGGGTTGAGCAGCCTGCTCTTGCGCTCGAGACCGACGATGACACGCTCGATAGCGGCCTCGAAATCGTCTTCGGTCACAGAATCGTGGCCGACGCGCGCCGCGTGCAGAGCGGCCTCATTACACACGTTCGCGATGTCGGCACCAGAGAAACCGGGAGTGAGCACTGCGAGCTTCTCCGCAAAGTTCTCGCGCTCGGGGAGTGTGTCGGAGAGGCGAAGAGGCTTGAGGTGCACCATGAAAATGCCCCTGCGGCCCACGACATCGGGGCGGTCGATCGCTATGTGCCTGTCGAAACGACCAGGACGCATCAGGGCAGAGTCGAGGACGTCGGGCCGGTTGGTACCAGCGAGGACGACGACGTGCTCCTGAGTACCGAAGCCGTCCATCTCGACGAGGAGCTGGTTCAGCGTCTGCTCCCGCTCGTCGTTGCCGCCAAAGCCCTTGCCCTTGCCTCGAGACTTGCCAATGGCGTCAATTTCGTCAATGAAGATGATCGAAGGGGCGTTCTTCTTTGCAGTTGCGAATAGATCGCGGACACGGGAAGAACCGACACCGACGAAGAGCTCGACGAACTCGGAGCCGGACACGGAGTAGAAGGGGACGCCGGCCTCGCCTGCAGTCGCCTTTGCGAGCAGGGTCTTACCGGTACCAGGAGGACCAGAGAGGATGGCGCCTCTGGGGATCTTCGCGCCGAGTCGCTCGTATCGGGAGGGCTCCTTGAGAAAAGAGACGAACTCCATGATCTCCACCTTGGCCTCGTCCATGCCAGCGATGTCGTTGAAGCGGACTCGGACATCCGTCTCGTTATTAAACATGCGAGCCTTGCTCTTGCCAACGCTGAAGATACCTCCGCTTCCTCCTCCCGCACCGCCTGCACGACGCGAGAGCCAGATCATGATACCGGCGAAGAGAAGAGTAGGGCCGAAGCTGAGGAGGTAGCTGAACGTAGAGACCTCCTCATGGTAGGAGACCGGAATGCGTTCATGCGAAGGGATACCAAGCTCATTCTGCGCCTCGTCGAGCTTGCGCTCGAAGGCTTCCACAGATCCAATGGAGAAGAAATATTCTCCTCCACCAGACGGCGTGTTCGGGTACATCGCGCCAGTAGCGTTGGAGTGAAGTTTGACGCGGACCTTCGAGCGGTTCACGACCGTGAGGCTATCAACGAGGCCCTTGTCGAGGAATGCTGTCCGGAATTCCTGCCATGTAATCTCGCGTGCCGAGGTATACGACGTTGAGGAAAGGGCGAAGAAGATGGCTGCAGTGGTAGCAATGACCGCAAGCTGGTTGGGGTTGAACGGGTTGTTATTCGGGTTCTCTTGTTTGCTGCGTTTGTTCTCATCCTGCTGGTTCTTGTTCTCGCTACCCTGCTGCTGTGAGGAACCTGGGGCTTGTCGGGCGGCCTGTTGCTGGTGGTACCGCTGGAAGAAACCATCAAGACCCTTCAAGGGCTCTTGCTTCGACTCCGCATCCTTCCCATCTGCCTGCTTGTTCTCGACTTGTCCCTCCTGGTGTTTCTCAGTCTCCTGAGAGGACTTCGAGTCGGTTGGTGGCTGCTGGTTTGGTGGAGGATAGCTATCTGAGGGAGTAGCGTAGAAGCGAGAAAATCGTGAGGGTGGAAGAACAGGCACAGCCCGTCGCCGTGAGAGTGCGACCGCGCGAGCTCTAAGGGAGCGAGAGAGCATGAAGGGGAGAGGAAGAGGGAAAGAGCGAGGGTGAGCTGGGCTGGGAGGACGCGGCCTGTCGCGGCTTCAAGCATTGATATTAATATTCTCGCTACAGACCGGGGCGCGCGCCGCATGACTAACATACCCCAACCCCTACTCTAGGGTTTCAAGTTGCCTTTGCAGCACTGTATGCAACTCGTGCATGCCAGCCTTGCGCGTCCTCACGGCATCAGTCTTCTGGCTTCTGTCCAGTGTCCTGATCATCGTCTGGCATCCGTCCACACATCCGTTCTGACATTTACGACAAGCAGTACTACGATATGGACAGTACAAGACGGCGACAACGAATATGAACGACGTATGTATGGACGCCGATCGCGACCTCGCAGCTCAGTGCTTCATGCGTCCGTCGATGATGCTGTCGGGGAAACCGGCCGTGTAATTGCCAGCGCAGTCGTACTTGAAGTCAACCTCGGCGATGCGCTCCTTCATGCCCCGAACGAAGTTGTCCAACAAACACAGCCCGTCCTTGTTCTCCGTACAGTGGGAGACACCGGTCAACGGAAGGACTCCGTCGTTGAGGACAAAGCGGATATAGGATTCCTTCTCGTCTTCGCTGTTCGCAACAGAACAGGCCATAACCTGGCCAACCAGGTTCGTAGCGAATGGCGTGATGCGTGAGGCAACATACATCTATGACGGCGCGCGGGTAAGGCTTGGTCCCTAAAGGTTGCCAGTGAAAATCTTACTCGGTCATTGACGATGCGGTCCAGAGGCAAGGGGCCACTGCCCACCAAGGGAATTGACAAGTTCATGGCCGTGAGGACTATACGACAATGGGGATCAGAAGAACTATTACTTAGCGGCAGCCTCGCATGAAAAGAAATCGACTGACTGGTGGTGATAACCGTGTCGTGAGTTGCGTCCACATAGATGGGTTGATTGAGAGGAAAGGTTATGTTGCTCCCGTCGATAGTCTGGTTAAGTGTTGTTGTGAAGTTGGTGAGCGGGGTCTGCGTCAGACGGGCCACCAACTCCTGAACATAGCCGATGCCCTGAGCAGCGGCCGAGGGAGTACCGGGACCGGAGCTGTACCAGAAGTCTAGGTCTGATCATGCACGTTAGTGACTCCAGCGGGAAAACTTGGCTTGGCCCGCAACTCACCAAGGCCGTACTCGAATCCCTTCCATTCATCCTCTGTGAACAGATCACAGAATTCAGAGTAGCCCAGAGCAACGGTCTCGTAAGCACAGAGTGATTGCATCCTCGAGACGGCCTCGACGTCGAGCTTAATCCCGTCTATGTACTTCTGAAGACGGCTGACGGTGTCCTCAAGGTAGATTTGCGACCAGTTGCCTGCCGCGATACTGCCGAGGTTGGCGTTGGCAGCTTCTGAATTGGGGCAGGCTTCCCAAGGGGTTATAGCGTCGTAGAAACCGTCGTCCTCGATAACGATAAGCTGATGGTAGGACGATTGGTACTGTTGTACTCCGAAGAAGCCCGCGAAGAAGTGGAGACTGTTTGTATAAGTCAACACTGGGTGTCAACATAGAAAATTGGACTTCTTACGCGGAATCAACCATCCGCGCGTTAGAAGTAGTGCGGAACACTGGAATCTCGGTGAAACCTTTCAAAAGGTGTCCATACTTCACCCTAAACGCAACTCCGAGGTTGAAACTAACAGATTGGTGGGCCAGATCGTTACCTTGGCATATAATAGACACAAATCAGCGCTTACAGTTGCTCGCGGCCGAAGGGGGTAAGGAGTTCGGCGCCGAGTTTGTATGTCCACGTGTTCAAGAAATCAAGAGGGCCGGATGCCGTAAACCCTGTTGAGTTCGCGGTCGCGTGCAGCGCCTCTGCAAAGTGGGAGGGCCCGGAGTACGAGGTTGGGTACCTTGCACCGTGCCGGTGGAGCAGGTGCACCTGAGTGAGCTCGCAACCACACGGGACCTTGGCCGTCGCGTTCAGACCGAACGCGTTCTCCCCAAGTGACCACCACGGCGAGAGATTGCCCCAGTAGCGCATGGGGTCAAAAGGTGGACCCTTGACTGACACCTGAGCTTCCACAGGATTGACCAGCGGGTAGACGTCGTGTTTCGCAGGTGCGACGGGGGCGGTCTCGACGACCCAGGCCTCGTCACCAGCTACAGCAAAGTGTTAACCACACATACATGCTCTCAAAATGGGTGAATCATACTAGATGTGGGCCCTGGATGGCCGACCTCCTCGGCATCTGGAAAGTACGCGTCAATGGCGCTACCTGTGTTGGTAGCGCCAGGGGGAGGGAAAAGAGCGGTGACCGTTGAGCCAGCCCAGGACGCGCCACTCTCAGTGGGCTTTCGGGCGGCGACAACAACGGACGCAGCGCAGAGGGACAGTACTAGTAGGAGGTGAGTCGGCAACGCCATCGTGCAATGTCTCGCGGTCGTAGGATTGGGGCGACCCGCGGTCTTCTGGCTACCGTAAGGCGAGGTCCGAGTATTTAAATGCGCACAGGATAGCCCCTACTAGGCCACGATCGTCTCATTCTCCGAGTGTCCACCCCACCAGGTGAATAGTGGGCAGTACGAAGAGAGATGGTGGGCCAAGGGTTTGATCGGATATCAATTCTGAGACCTGATCGTCTCACGGATAGAACCTATAGAACGCCAGTGATCACTAAGGTTTGGTGTCAGCGGCTTCGAATTGCATCCAGCTGAGTGGAAGTTGGGCACGTAACACCTACGTATCGTTGAGTGCTGAGCCTCCCGGAGTGGCCACAGCGGGTTTGGAGCTCCTCCTAGCTGCCAATTGCCTGCCAAGGCCTTGAGCCCGGGATGGTGACAACGTGGCGAGGAGGAAGGGTTTGCTTAGCGCGCGCAGTCGGCTTTGTATACTCGCCAATTTGTAGAAATTGACTTATTACTTCCATTCATTCGATTACTTACTTATGAGCTAAGATTATTGTCCGACTGGTGCATTCTCTCCTCTATGGGCAGGTGACTAATTAATTTATCGGACGAGGCAAGGCGAGTACTCCACCTGAATCTTGTTGTCTTTCTTTCGCCAGAAGCCGTTCGCCCAATTGCGATTCCTCTAGGTTCGGCCAAACCCCTCGCATGGCTAACACGTGGACGGTCTTGGTCGAGACTAGCAATTCCTCTAGGTACAGGCCGTTCCATGGTCGAACGTCCAAATTTCCTTGTCACCATATGGCACCCATCACCGGTCACCGCCGACGATTCGTGGGACCAAAGATTCATGATATGCAACGCCGCTCATCATTTCGAACTTTCTCGATCTGGGATTTCCATTTTACCACTACCTTCGACTTCTGAGAAGCCACAGTCTGCCGCAGCGCTTGCACCATAGAATCCTCGAACTTCCCACAAGTTTCGAATATCCACATTCTATAGAGCTCAAGTTCGGATTCATATGTCTCTATTACACCTTTTTGCAACCAGTGCCTATGTCAGTTGTCGAATCCGCGTGAATGGAACAGTTCCAAGAAAGAGCACGGCCCATGAATCCAGGAACGTGTGCTACTAATGGAGCTTATGCATAGTTGGTACATACAAATGAGGCCTATATACTCGAGCAGTTTGTTTCCACCGCGTGGACTCGAGTGAATAAATTGGAGCTAAAGCAGTCATTAAATGGGATTTAGGTATCTCATGATTGAGGACATTCTCCTGATTGTCCCGGCAATGTTTATCTACAATTATCTGAAAACAATAACCCACAGTGCCTGTACTAGGACGTATGTTACCGACGTGACAGTGAATAGGACCCTTGACGATGGGCTTAAAATAAACCATATTTCCTCGACGCGTGAGCATATCGTGCTCCAGGCTATTGCCCAAATAGCCTGAATTCGAGGACACGGACTCATATTCTTACAGTCTAACCACTGGTTGAACTCTATACCTTCCAAATTGGTCACCTCGATCGAGGTTAGCGCCGTCAACCCGGGCGTTGAACTTGAAGTGAGCTCAATGTCGTCCTCGACTGACCAAAACACATCACTCGACGAATACATTCCCTCGACAGCTGAGGGTACAACCCTTACTTCGACTAACGCCATGTCGTCATTCTCTTCCTTCCCCGCCTTCTCTTCGTTCCCAGACCTTGAACCTGGTCCAAGCACTCGCAGTCCAACTCCTCGCAAGGATAGCAAGGAGGGCAAGGAGGGCAAGAGGGACAAGAAGTCAAAGCGAGATGAAGGCGGGGACGGCGAAAGGGAGCGAAAGAAGAGGAAGCACAAGCCCAAAGATCGAGAGTGCGAGGACAGTGAAGGTGTGCGCCATCGCTCTTGTTCCGCCATACGCAAACTGGAGCGATACGGACTGGGCGATGACGAAAGGAGGAAACGAGAGGAAGATCGGGCCTATAAGAAGGAGGACCCAGACGGACGAAGTGCTAGGCAGGGATTGGTCTATTTCACTGATCAGAAAGGCGATCCACTGAACGTGCGGTACGGTGGTTTGCATGCTGGGGATGTGCCAAGGCACTGGTTGGTCGGAGGTGAGTCACGTATTATGCCCGCCGCTGACAACTAACGAATCGTAAGGTGGCAAGAGGGTGCTTGGCTTGAGCCCTGCGTTGTCCGTCGTCTACCGTGGGCGTGGAGGCTTGGAGGTTGGTCCCTTTGGGCGTCGCAAGGTACGCTTTCGGCTCCTTCGCATGGCCTCAGTGCGTGTGTTCATTGTGCACCAGATCCCCGCACTGGTTGATCCTAGCTCTCGCGCCTTGCTTGCCGCGCCTCCAAAACGCAGGTTGCTCTCGTCTTCCGAAGACCGGTACAAGTTCCAGGAGCTTGACGGTTACATTCGTGTCAGGACAAACAAGCTATCCAAAGACAACCAGCCGTACCGCGAGATCGAGCTGGCGAAGCAGTCCCTTGATTCTGATGAATCTGACCTCTCCGAGGAAAGCGCAAGTTCGGGTGACGAATCCGACACTACCCCTCTCACATCGTTACAAGCGACACTGAAGTCTTTAGAAGAAAGACTTTCCACAAACCCCACCGATATTCCTATCTGGCTGTCCCTGCTGTCGCACACGCTCTCCACAGTGCCAATCACGTCCAAGAACGCTTCGAAAGCTCGCGCAGATATCTCGCTCTCTGTCCTATCGCATGCGATATCCACGCATCCTAGCAATGCGCACTCCAAGACCTTACGTCTCAAGTACTTGAAGGCAGGCGAGCAAGTTTGGGATCCAGAGAAGCTCAGAGATGAGTGGGAGGACGCCATCAAGGTCGACGATATTGAAATCTGGATGGCGTGGTTCGACTGGAGGGCACGCAGGACTCCGAACTTATTGGAGAACATTGTCGAGGATATGGAACGAGCACTGGACGCACCCGCTGTCCGAGGAGATGAAATTGGCCAATTGCGGATTCTCTGGAGAGCTGCTGCTGCACTGCGGGATGCAGGTAAGTGTGGTTCCGCGCGGAACAAGTGTAGTGCTCACGAGTTTGCAGGGTACGTGGAGCGCGCTAATGCACTCTTCCAGGCGCAGGCTGAGCTGTAAGCATATCTTCTTGGAATAAGTCTATGTCCTCATACCCGTTCGCAGGTTGTATGCTATACCGGAAGCACTAATGAACGAGTCATTCCAAAAACAGCTCGACGCCTTGGAGGAGTACTGGGACTCGGAGGTCCCGCGTCTCGGCGAACCAGAAGCAAGCGGTTGGGCTGCATGGGACGCCGCCCGTCACGAGCAGGCTCCACGACCAACCAAGCCAGTAGCTGCTGCCCCTGATACCTCAGATATATACTCGAAGTGGGCCGCTGCCGAAGCCCATGCGGATCGCACACGCGCCATGTCGCTCCGCTCCATGGACGAAGACGAGGATGTAGACCCATATGCCATTGTGCTCTTCTCTGACATCCGTCCGCTCCTCTTGTGTCTGCGCTCGCCTCGCGCGAAGGATGTCTTCCGTCGTATATGGCTCGCCTTCCTTGGCCTGCACATCCCCGGTTTCCTTGCATCACTATCAGTGCACCCTGAGGACAACTCGGACGATCGCTGGGCGTATTCCCATCTTGCCACGGAGCCATATTTACTCTCCCTGTTTCCCCCAACGACCTCTGCTCGGCGAATCACTGCGGATGCGCAGGCTGGCGCAATGATAGGCCGAGAGCGGGAGTTCGAGAGCGGGTTCGGTCCGGTGAAGAATTGGGGGTACGATGTGATCGCACCATTGGAGACGCAGGGGTCGGCCAAGTGGACGATGTGGTCAATTCAGGACGTTCAAGGCGTTCACCTCCCCCTCGTGAGGGAGATCTTCCGGCATTGTAGGCTGGGGCGCGGTGATCCAGACTGGGATGTGCTCGCTCTTGCCGTCGAGGCTGCCGTGGATGTTAAAGGGTGCGTCACTATGAAGGACGTATGTTTCGTTTGACTGACACCAGACACAGCGCGGTGAAAGTGTCCAAGTCGCTGCTTTCTAGCGCCCCGGGGTCGTTGCCACACTGGGCCGCTCACGCACATCTGGAGTCCCTTCGCGGAAAGCTCAAGGACGCAAGGAAGGTGTATCAGACAGTGCTTATGTCTGGTGAGAATCGTCCTGGTGAGAGCACTCTCTGGTGGGACTGGGCTCAGCTGGAGTGGTTGGCGGGGGTCGACGACGCGGCACTACAAGTCATCATACAGGCATCCAGAGTTGCCGGGTCCGGACATACCGCTGTCCTGCGCACGAAACGGCATCTTGAGGACCTCATTGCGCAGGCTGCAGACCTGCACTGGAAGGAGCGCGAGGCTTGGATCAAAGTGGCCGCGCTGCTCGAGCTGTTGACGTCTTCCACGCAATCCGCGCTCTCCATGTTCGACACCCATCTTAGTGCGCTGCAACCAAGATCGCCGACGCACGAGAGCTTGACTGTCGCGTCACTGGTCCTGCTCTACAATTACGGCACGGTGTTGAAGAACCCAACCCCTCCTGGTGTATTGAGGGAGCGCGTGGAGAGCGCAATCGAGATGTACCCAAACAATACTGTTATTCTAGGGATGTTCCTGGAGGCGGAGAAGGGGCAAAGTATATGGGGACGGGTGCGCGCGGTGCTGGGCGAGACCACGGCGAATGGAACGGGGAAGGAGAAGGGCGTCGCGAGACGAGTGGCAGAGGTCTGGGTTGCTGGGTGGGAGAAGGGCCGCTGGGAAGCCGAGGTTGAGCGCACCCGAGGTGGGTTGGCCGCGGCGGTCGAGGACGAAAGGTGGGGCACGCTTTTCCTGTCTCGCGATGCCCTGGATGTGGATCGATTGACCGACGCTTATCCTATTCAGAACACGCGGAAGCGCGGTGTTGTGGAAGGTCTTCATCGCGTTCGAGATACGCGCGGGGGAGCCGGGGCGGGCAAAGAGACTTCTGTTCCGTGCCATCGGTGAATGTCCGCTCGTGAAGGGTGAGTGATATGCGAACGGAAGCTTTCATTATGTCGCGAATGCCTCTGACTCATTGTCTCGGGTCACAGAATTGTATCTACTGGCGTTCGGGCCATTGCGGGAGGTGTTCAGCACGCACGAGCTGAAACTACTCGCAGACACAATGGCGGAACGCAGGATTCGGATGCGCGTGGGGCTAGACGAGGTGGTGGGGGATTGGACGGACAATGTGAACAGGGCGAGGGGGGAGGTGGGCGAGCCTGGGTCTGGGGACGAGGACGAGATTGAGCAGAGTGCGCGGGAGCTGCGGCGCCTGATGCCATATTAGGGAGGTGGGTTGTTGGTGTTGATGCGTGTTTGTACACCATGTTTGTGTACGGAGAGGCGAGATCGTGCGTGGAAACAAGACTTGGACTGCCCTGCCAGTGGGTTGTGGGTGGGATTCCCAACTGATTCCCACCGCCAACGCTGTTTGCACACCTCCCCCGACGACCTTCCCCTCCATTTTCTCTGCCACCCGCACGGCTCTCCCCTTGCCTCGGTCAGCATCCCCCGCCGCCCTCTTGTCTTTCACTCTCCTCTTTGACCTACTTCCTCTTCCTTGTCACCCCCCATGCAAGGCCAATAAGTCTCCCGCCGCTCCCTCACATCTCTCGAATCCTATCGACAGCCTCACTCTAATCTCTGCCGTCCTGGGCGTAATACTGTGCCCCCTACTACCCTATTGTTCCACCATGACTACTATTCCTGCTCCCACCATCGTACTCTCCAAGGAGGAGTGGGCAGACGCCGACTTCGACCTTCCCGACGACGATCACATCCATGCTTCCGACGCCGAGTCGGATAAGGAGGAAGATGACTGGGATATGGAGATGAATCTGGGAAAGACGGGCGGAGCCAAGGGGCAGCTTGTCCTTCAAGGCATGGCTGCGAGGTCAGGTCCGTCCAAAATTGCTTCCCAAATGTTCACCATCCGTCCCCCTCCTCCCCAAACCCATTCGACCGACGAGGACGATGACGACGAGGGTGTGTCGACGATCAAAGTCACCGCTCTCCCCAAAGCTGTCGCCGCCAAGCCCCCTCAGAGCCCCATCGACGAAGATTTTGAAGACGGCTTCGCCCTCCCGTCGGACCTCACTACCCTTTCCCTCCGACCGTTATCCCTTGCCCATCGGACTTCCAAATCATCCCTCGAATGGGGCGACAGGGACCAGACCTCATCCTCCCAATCCTCGGATGCTTATTCCAATTTCGGCTTTGCGGATAACTCCCCGTCATCCAACTATACCTCGGCCTCTCTCCCGGAGACAGAGACCGAGGAGGATGAGGAAGAGGAAGATATCCTTGAAGGTCTGGATGTCCCTTCAGGCCTCTTCGAGTCTGGTGCCGGCGCAAAGAAGCTGGGCAAGATCCTTGAGCTCAAGAAGAGGACCGCCTTCGCCGACGACCGGGTCAAGATCGCCTCTCCTGACCCCGAGGACGATTTCGAGATTGGCCTCGAAATTGGCAATGATACTGAGCTCAGCCCTAGTCGTCTTCTTCAAAACGCCCAGAGCGCCGTCCGCTCTACCGCAGCCGCTCGCAGCAAGAGTGCGCCGCCACGGCCCCCCGCCGCCCTTCGTCCGCCGTCGCGTCTGAAAGGCGAGCGCGCCAAGTCCCCCAGCAACCCTCCCGTTTCCTCTATGTCCCAACTCCGTCGGATAACGGCTCCTCCCGCTTCCCCTCCCTCGAGCAGGACAGCACAGCCATTCCGCGCCCAGACGTACAGCCAGGCTGTCGCGTCGCCCTCTTCAATGTCCTTCCTGGCTGCCAAGCCCGGAAGTCTGCGTGTCCAGAAGTCACATTCAGGGCTCAAACCCCCTTCACCGCCTGCATCACGGAAACTCGGCCGCAAGGCTTCCCTGCCATCTATGTCAGAATCTAACCAACCCCAAGCGTCAGGCTCTGGGTCAGGTTCTGCGGCATTGGGGCCGGCTCCTGTTGCTCGCTACGATACACCGACGGCGTCGTCAAGGGCGAAGGTGCACACCGCTACAACAGGTCGTTTCCACGGCCTTGAATATAACGTCCCGCCCACGCGTCCCTCGACCCCGTCGTCCAATCCCGCGGCACTCAGATTGACGATGCCGACGTCATCGTCACGGATGAAGTCCCGAACACCAATTTCCAATGTATTCCCCGGGCCCGCATCCGCTCCTCTAACCCGCTCTGCATCGCCCCTTCCTCCACCTCGTCCGCCCTCTCGGCCTCCTTCCGCTGCCTCCTCCGCCGCATCAGTAGCGTCAATACGGTCGAAACATACGCAGAGCGCGAGTCTCTCGAGCGCACCGAAAGTGCTCAAGAAACCAAAAAGAACACGCACTTACGGTGACGGAACGGAGCTCGATCTCTTCGATGATCTACCAACAGACCGCGAGAAGGAGGGCAAATACCGAGTACAGCCAAAAGGCTACGGAAATCGTGTCCCTGGCGCGTCATATCCAAAGCCTTCGGAGGCCGCTGCGACGGGTACCATTCGAAGAAAATCAACTCGCAATTTCTCCGGTGGTAGTGGTCAGTGCAACATTGCTTATTGTTTCGCAGACGCCCTTGGTTGACAACGCGGCGCTGCTTTTTCAGACTCGTCCAAAGCGCCAGCTCCGTCCAAGTCGCTTAAGCGCACGGCACGGATCGAGTTCCCGTCAAAGCCCATAGAATCGTCAAAACCAGAATGCAGTAAGGATGCGGAAGTCAAGAGGAAGAAGGTGGCATCTCCGTCTTTAACGAGGAGAAAGCCGACTCTCATCCGCAACCTGGGTGGCGCTGGTGCAACTAAAGGTACGAGGATGCTTAGACTGCGATGTTCTGCGAGGTACTCAATTTCTCGCAACATTGCAGTCGTGGGCGAGATGAAGTGGAACCCAAACACACTACGCTGGGAAGGAAACGACTCAGCGCTCAAGGACTTCGATGCCGCTATGGTATCGACTCGCCCCGCACTCATCACCCACCTTACTGGGTCCTCTATCGGCTCACCAGTAGGCTCGTTCGCCTCCGGTGCACGTGTCGTCGGCAACATGATCTTCGATCCCCAACGCATGTGCTGGATATCAACGCTCCCACCGGACGAGGAAGAGCCAGACGTCTTCGCCGAGCTCGCCGATGATGAGGGTGACGACGACTGGGAACAGAAGGGCGGCACAATTCGCGCAAGCCAACAACTCTCAGGGTCCCAAGGATCCAACCCCCCCTCTGACAAGTCGTCCAACTCCTACGCATCACGCATCGAGCCGCCTAGCCCCGCGCGCAGCCACACAAGGAGCATGTCCGAGTCCGAGAGCGACCGGTGCTCGAGGGCTTCGATGGTCTGTGATGTCGATGACTCCTTCGTCGAGAATTGCCGGCTCGCGGAGGAGCGCCATCGGACGGAGCTCAAGAACTGGCTCTGCGTGCCCCAGGACGTATTCGCCGACCCCGACCGCTCGTACTTGTACGAGATCCGTGCGCTTGCCACGCGGCAATACTAGGTGTGCGTATGTGTATCCTCATGCTGACTCATACTACATACTACATACTAGTGCTCTTCCTCGGACGCTCACGGACCACAATACTCACACATTCGACCCGGCTAGAGGTGTATTAGGACAATCTCGCATTTGTTCCTTCGTCCCTCCAGTCGATATGCACACCCTTGCCTTCTCTTGTCAATGCTTTGCGGCATCTCATGATATTCATGACGACCACTCATGACTCTCCTTTTTGTTTTGTTTTGTCCCTTTGTCTATAGCTTCGTGGCTGTATCCGCTCTCTCACCCAGTACCTAGCTCCCTGCATCCTTACTACTACTCGATCTGTTTCTCGTTGTCCCGGTCATTCATGCGCTTTTTTCACTGTTGATATTGACACCGGTCCCATCCGTCCCACCCTACCCGTTACCCCTGTGCCGCCCCTCTTCACGTTCGCCCTTGTCTATACCTTGCTCCTTTTTTTCTTAAATGCTACCCTCGTTGATAGTCTTGCGACTGTATGAAGCTCAACAACCATGAATATACAATTATGTCTCCATCCTCTCAATAGTCTTCAGCGTTTGACGGCCACCATCGTATGAATGGTCTACGGTTGATTTCTTCCAAACTACGAAAGGAGGCATATCGCAATGCGTAGGTTTCTTGCTATTCATTAAAAGAGAACAGCTACAGATCAAGACCACGCCGCCGAGTGCTACTTCTACGTAGATGTGGTCAAGAATTTCGGAACGGGGACTAACTGGCCATGGAAACAATAAGGGAAGCCCGAATAACATGAACCACGAGATATAGAGGGAGGACCGAACCCACGACGATAGAAACAAATACATAGTTTCTTTGGAAACAATACTACTTCACAGTACGCATAGATCGAGAGATCAACTATGGAAAGCGTGTGGTAGTGGCTGGGGCTCCGGCCGGTCGCGCTCTCCTTAGCGTCGCGCATACGAGGACGACGGCAACAACGTGCAGAGGGGGCGAAATGGGGACGGCCGGAAATAATGGTGAACGCGGATGGAGAGGGTAGTGAATCAAGGAAAGATAGTCAAGGGAATAAATACGCGGAAGGAAGGGCTCGGTGCCCTCACGGCGTCGAGAGTGGAAGGGGTTCGGGAGGGGGACGTAATACGGAACGAGTGTATGGTAGTCCTATTGGTACACGCGGGAGGAGAGGACAGAGAGGAATGCATATAGTGACGCGGCTCTGCGGAGACGGAGGACCCGAGCCTGTGCTGGTCCTCCGCATCTCCGGTCCACAAAGGGCGGTTGCGTCTGATCGCGCCGGAGCCAGCGTCGGGGGAGATGAGCAGGGGACAAGAACTAAGAGGATAGGGATGGCATAGCGAGGGCAACAACGCGACAAGAACGACAGCAACAAAGCGATAATACGACGACAATAAGAATGGGTGGAAGGACAGAACGTGTAGCGAGAATAGACGACAGAAGGGGACGCGCCTGGAAGGGAGACCAGAACAGCCTAGTCGAGCCCGCTTATGGTTTTCCGTCGTTTTCTCGGCTGGGCATCCTGCATCTCACAGTCCCCATCGAGGGTGTAGAGGAAGTCCTTCCGCGACGTCTTCCTGCTCACCTTGAACGGGCTCCCGAAGGCCGTTACGCCAAACTCGCCGTCCATCGCACGGTGCTCCGACTGGCTGTGCTTTCGCCGACGCGTCTTCCTGTCCAAGATCGCATCCATAAGCCCAGCGGTCGCCGTCGAGGTCCCGATTGAGTGCTTGTGGCCGCTTGAGCTGCCACCGGCCGCGACACTGGAGTTGCTGCCACCCGCGTTGGATGCACTCCGCCCACGTGAACGACCAGGGCTGCCCGCCCCTCGGCTTTGAGACGAGTTGCTGATAGTGCTGGAGGAGAGAGCAAGCCTCGAGGACGACGCGCCCGTTGCGGAGAAGAAGCCGCTGTCATTGCTGCTAGTGCTGGCAGACAGCAGCCGACGGCTCTCACCCTCACCAGAGGTACGCACGGCACTCTCGCCGAAGACGTCCTGCCAAGGAGAAAGCTCGGACGGGGCCCTCGCAGGGGTCTCGTTGACGAGGACAGGGATTGAAGGGACATGGGGGGAGATGTCATCGATGTCCATGATTGGGTCGTCGGCTATCATGTTGCCATCTTTCCCAAAGGGAGAAAGCAAAGGCGTCGCGGAGGCGTTGGGGCTCTTCCCTTTAGACACGCTGGCCCGACGACTACGGTTGCCGGTCTTGGGGCTCGTGGAGCAACTAGGGATTGGGCTCGAGTTGAGATCCTTAGCTGGCGAAATGATGCCGTTGATGAACATCTTCGTGTGCGGAGTGTACTGAGGAGAGGCAGCATCCCAAACCTTGAAGACGGACGGCGTCTTCATTATTCCAAGGTCTCGGTGGAGGGAAGGTGGTGGAGATAGCGGTCGTACCTCATCCCCAGGCCGCCCTTCGTCCCCACGGTCCTTGGCTTCCGACAGACCCCGAATGATGTCCTCGAGATCGTAATCGAGCGTGGATTTTTCTCCGGCGTTGGGCGTCGATACGTAGTAAGGAGGGAGTCCGATACCAGGCGTGGTCGGGACCTCCCAACCCGGTTGGTCGAAGCGTGACTGGATGGAGTCATTCTCTTCCGACTCGGTGAAGAGTTGGCGAGGGGACATGGAAAGGAGACTCCTCCTTCGTGGCGGGCTGAATATGCTGCGCTTCTGTCGCTCGCTGGCGGGCACCAACACGATTGGGCTGACGTCCAAGCCACGAACGTTGGGACTGGCCTCCACTCGGGCGAGCATCGCCAACGTGTAGTCTCGAACTTCCTGACCAACCCTCGGGCTGCTGAACTTCCAAGGCTGCCTGGCAGGCATTCGTGCGGGTGAATGACGGAAGGCGGGTGTCATCAGAGGGTTGTAAGGCGACTCAGGTGGAACCACGATGTCGAATGCTGGTTCAAGGCCATTGTCCATAGCCTCGCCAGAGGGAGCACCAGGAGTCTGGGGAGGAGTACTCGAGAAAGACGGGCCGTCGGTGAGCGCAGGCTCCTCCTCTCCCGAACTCTGGTTATGATGCGAATCCTCAAGAGTGTTGTCGGCGAAGGTGTTCTGGAAGGGAACAGATGGGCCAGTATGGCTCCCGGGGAAGTTCGAATAGCCGACCTCGAGAGACACGACACGACGAATGGCCTTAGGCGCAACGCGTCCTGGAGGATCCTTCTCGGGAGGTTTTGGAGCTGCTTTGTTCTCTTCTGCGAATCACGGCAAGAACCTGCCAGTAAGTTACGACTCAACGTAGACGCTGGGAACGAAAGACATACTGTTAGAACTCCTGGCCCCGCGACCACCAGGACGCTCGTTAGTCTCGCGACGATTGGCCATGGCGATCTTGTGTTTCTCGTAGACATGTCGTCTCCACATGGACTTGGCGTTCACCCCTGCATACTGCCTACGACAGAGAGTGCACCTTAGACGTGGCTCTTCGCCCTCCTTCCAGCCATCCTTCGCGTCCTTCTTCTTGGTTGGACACCACCCACGAGGGGGCTCGAGCTGTGGGGGATAGACGACAGCGTTGGGACCGATGAAGTCGTTGACATCGAGAAACCAATCGGGGTGTGTGGCAAGGATGTTGTATGTGAGACCCGCCTTTTGCTTCTCGGAGCCTGGGTACTCAGTGAACGGTGGTTTGATGAAGACGCAATCGGGATCTCCGGGAACTGGGTCGAGGTTTACGGCGGTGTTGTTTGCAGAGTGATGTCGCGTGATGGGTTGCGTGCGTGATGACGAGGCAGATCGCGCCGCGTCAAGCACTTGTTGAAGAGCTATGGAGGAGCCTGCGAGCGGTGGGTCAAAGCCGAGGGAGGCGAATGCACCCTCCATCGACGAAGGCTTGCTGGAGGGATTGGGGAAGGCAGTAGAAAAGGGATGGTCGGCCATCCAGACCGGGAAAGAAAAAGACCGCTGTGGCTATGACGGGATGGACGAAAAGAGCGGTGGCTCGAGATCGCCACGGTTGATATGAGCTAGAAGAGGGCAAATAGAGGTGGTGGGGCTAATAGGATGATCGATGAGAGGAACCTGGGGCCAGGGGGAGCGTCGAGACGAGGGGCGGGAGACGGAGGAGGGCGACGAGGGTGGGAGGAGGAAGAGAGGTCGAGAACCGAGTCCCAACGTCGGACTCTGAGTCTCAGTCGCTTACCCATCAAAATTTCCCTTTTCCGGAAGAATCGCGTCTGACGCGTACCGCACGTGATCGAGTTCTACGCGTTAATTCACACGCGCCCGTATCGAGCCCAGTATACTGTACTCAAGTAGTGGTCTTCCAAGTGGCTGCACCCACGCCTCGAGTTCAGCTCAACACATCAATCGTTCCACCAATCCCATTTGTATTCCAAACTCTCCTACCAAATACGTCTCCAACTACCATACATGCCGGCCGACTTGCAAGGGCCAGCGGATACCAGTCGGATACCCGAAATTGCATCTGTTCCGCCCAACTTCGTTGGGTCTCAGCCGGTCCTAACGGCCAGTCGGTCTTGGGCTTATCATGGCACAGTCACAAAGCGGCTCCACGTTCACCATTGCCAACAAGGATGGACCCTCTGTCGTCCAGCATTCGGTCTCAGAGTGCAAGCGCGATGTACCTGTCGTTCTTACGCATCAGCCACCAAGGGAACTCACATCTATCCAGCGGCCTCACCCAGCAATCATAATGGAACCACCAATCGGCGTGATAGGGCCCAACCACTTGAAGCTGGTCCAGTTAATCAGTTTGAGAATCTTCACACCCTTCAACAATGTTCTACTCACTGATCGTGACCAAGCACTAAGGTCACAATGCTGCCAGAGAATAGCATGCTCCCAGCGGCAATCGCTGGGCCAGCGAACTTGTGCACTGCGAACCTCGGGTGGAGAGAGACAAGAAGCAGGGCCAGCCCATTGAAAATCTGGTCTCAACGTCAGTCGGATGCCGTCTCCCGACAAGACCGCCAGCTAGCGACCAGGGTGTGATACTTACGGCGTAGTGGGATGCAGTCTCCCATGCGTGAATCTTATCCGAGGTAATACCCTCCCTCTTCCGCAATCCATGTGAGCCGAATGCACCAGCAATCACGCCAGCAGCGGCTTGTCCGGATAGGAATCAAAAATACGGCAGTTAGCACCTATATCGCCCCAAGGTACGGACTCCTTCACCTAGCAATGCGCCAGTCCTCCACAGCAGAGCGGGTCCAGGAAATGGCCTAGTGGAGCGAGGGAGCAGCGGGGTGAGAGTTGTCGGCCACGGCATGGTGATTTGGCACAATACTGAAGAATAAGTTCTGTCAAAGTCGAACCGTGAGCTATGCAAGGCAAGTAGTGGTGCTTCGCCCAACCGCTTACGCGCCCCTCCGGCAAGGATTCCGGAAGAACGCGGAGCAGCATTATTGACGCATCGGGCAATTTCTTCTCTGATCACCACGTGCACTTGCTCTTCCATCGGTATCTTTAAAAAGTACGTACGTCTCCGAGACGCGATGACCAAAAGACACTGGGCGGAGAATATATGCAAGGGAACACGTATGTATCAGAGGATCTGGTGAATGTCGTCTTGATTCCTTGAAGGATGGGACGGTTCGCGCGCAGTTACGGTGCATCAACTCCGCGTCTAGCCTCTTCGCAAGTCCGCGGCAACCCAGGCAACTCCGCGCACCCCTTGCGCACCGAGTACTTATCCTTTCGGGCCCTTCTAGGCTGAGGCAGTGCCTGGCAAGCTATTACAGTGAGCCAATGGTAGGCGCCCAATGCTATTGTAATGGTTTCAAAATGGCTTTCTTCTGCGTTATCATTCACTCTTACAATCGATATCGGTCACGCTTACCACTGGAAATTTCAGGACACGCTCATAAAGAAACGAACGCCGGTCCAGGTGGGACCGTCGAACGACGGAAGAGCTCGAACTTCTTACCAAGAGAGCACTAATCTCCGACGCGTCGCGTCGCGGGTATAAACAAAAGGAATCGCCAGTCAACGCCAGGGACCGAATTTAAACCTCCCGTTCTGTAATACAGACAAATTTCGGAACATAATCTCCCCTTTCTTTGTTTCTTCACGTCTTCGAGTTCAAGTTGCTGATTCTCCGTGAACTGGCTAGTTGGGAGAAAAATGTGAGCATTCTGGAAGAATTGGGTAGGTTTAAAATATCTGAATGTTTAATCTCACGAAGATTTAGACTCAGTGGGCAACGTCAGTGCACATGGTTTACGTATACAGTACCGACGAGTTCGTACAAACTAAATTAAAGAGATCAAGATTCGTGTATGCCCCACAGGTGCTTGAGTGGTCCATGAATGCATGAGGGCCTATAATTGAATATCGTGCATACTTTCCCATTCATAATGTGGTCACAACCCGTGGCGTCGAGTGTGGAGTAAGTACTGAGTGCTGAGTGCCTGAAAGGGCCTGGGATAATAAGGCACGTGGGTCAAGCGATCAACAATTTTTGCTTAGCGCGCACGGAGGTGCAGTCGTCAGAAGTCTGAGATCTGAGCGACTGGAATTCCGGCCATCCTCCTTCCTACTCTCATCCCACCCTCTCACCCTCTTCCTCCTGGGTAGCTATGGGGAAAGCTCAGAAGAAGACGGGCAAGGGTCGTCTAGACAAGTACTACAAGCTTGCCAAGTAAGTCATGATTTCTCGAGGGCATGCCCATCCGCTAAGCAGGTTTCTACAGGGAGCAAGGATACCGTGCTCGTTCCGCTTTCAAGCTTATCCAACTCAATAAGAAGTATTCCTTTCTCGAGTCTGCGAGATGTTGTATAGACCTGTGTGCTGCGCCCGGAGGTTGGCTCCAGGTCGCGAGCAAGTACATGCCCGTTAACAGTGTCATTGTTGGTGCGTGCGCCGACCTTGTCTTCCATTTACGTTGCCTTAACATTCGGAACCCTAGGCGTTGATTTGGTTCCGATTAAACCTATCCCCCGTGTTGTTACATTCGCTGCCGACATCACCGCCACCCACTGTCGCAACCTGATTCGCAATGAGCTGAAGGACTGGAAAGCCGACGTCGTCCTGCACGACGGTGCCCCCAACGTCGGTACCGCATGGGTGCAAGACGCATACAGCCAGTCCGAGCTCGTGCTTATGTCCCTCAAGCTCGCCGCGGAGTTCCTCGTCAAGGGCGGCACGTTAGTGACCAAGGTCTTCCGCTCTGTCGACTACAACAACCTCATCTGGGTCTTCAACCAGCTCTTCGCCAAGGTCGAGGCTACGAAACCGCCCTCCTCGCGTAACGTCTCTGCGGAGATCTTCGTCGTGTGCCGCGACTTCCTCGCCCCCAAGCGCATCGACCCCAAGTTCTTTGACCCGAAGCACGTCTTCAAGGAGATGACCGCATCTGTCCCCGCAGACGCGGCGGCGGTCGCGAAAAATGCGCAGGCCAACGTCTTCCAGCCCGACAAGAAACGGCGCCAGCGTGACGGATATGCTGACGGCGACTACACCCTCTACAAGGACTCCGGTGTGGCAGACTTCATCCAGTGTCAGGATCCTATCGCATTTCTTGGAACGTTCAACAAGATTACATTCAAGACTGAGGAGGAGAAGGAGTGGCAGAGGCTGGATATCACAACGTCGGATGTGCTTGCGAATTGCGAAGACTTGAAGGTTTTGGGCAAGGGCGACTTCAAGGCCCTGCTCAAATGGCGGATAGCTCTGCGAGAGGAGGTATGTGCTATTCAAACAATGAGCTCCTGTCGAGATGATCCTTATTTGCGTCGTAGATTGGCCTCGAAGTCAAGACGAAGCCCACAGAGGAACTCACTGAGACTGTCGAGGTCGTCGAGGAGGTTGACGAAGAAGAGCAGATCCAGGACGAGGTGCGCTCGATCTTGCGCTGTCCTATTTCATCTCCTGACTGCACACCCGTAGCTCGAACGACTGAGCGCAGAAGCTGCCGCTCGTGCAAAACGTCAGCGCAGACGAGCCAACGAGCTCAAAGCACGGACTATCCAGCGCATGCAGTTGCGCATGACCGCCCCTATGGATATCGGTATGGAGCAGGCTGATACCGCGCTTCGAGGTCAGGACGACATGTTCGAGCTCGAGGAGGCTGACGCCCTCATGGGTAAACGCTCTGGGGCCGGGTATGACGATTCGTCGGATGAAGAAGGAGATGGCGCTGAGGAGGAAGAGGATGATGAGGTACTAGACTCGGAGGAGGAACGCGAACGGAAGGTTGCCGGCTTGGAAGACGAACTGGACGGGCTGTACGACGCGTATCAGGAGCACCTGAAGGAGCGGGACGCGAAGTATAGAGTCAAGGAGGCGCGGAAGAACAGTAAAGCAGGAGAAGAATGGCATGGGATCGGTAAGGGAGATGATTCGGACCCTAGCGACGCTGAGGAGGGTGGATACGAGAGGGTTCAGCGGGTGAAGGCGCGCATCGGCGAGAACGACTCCAGTGACGACGATACAAGCGACGAGGAGGCTATCGTGGAGAGTCCGCGCATGGCTGGCAAGAAGCGGAGACGAACGAATGGCCCAACGGAGAGTTCGTCGAAGAACAAGAAATCGCGGACGGTCGTTGAGCCCGAGGGTCGCAAGACTGCTGCCTCTCTGAGTCGATCTACGCAGCTGTGGTTCGATCAGGATATCTTCGCGGGAGCTGACATCGAGGATGACGAAGAGGATGTTGATAAGGACGAGGAGGGTGAGGCGGATGCGGATGAAGATGTGGAAATGAGCGAAGAAAACGAAGAGGATGAGGATGAGGAGGTAAGTTTCGGACTAAAATCAGGTTCGGTGCTGCCTAACGTCACATGTCACAGGCTGGATGGAGTGACGATGACTTTGAGGTTGTACCCCAAGATCAGGATGATGATGTCGAGATGTGGGACGTCGATGGCGAGAATGAGGACGAAGTCAAGCAGGCAAACATACAAAGTGAGGTTTCATCACTATTTCACATTACCAATCGGCCACTGACAAGCGGGTCGAAGACCATGGGCTTGTTACAGCAGAAGCTGTGACCCTCGCCCAGGCCCTCGTCAACCGCCAGAAAACCCGCACAGACCTCATTAATGACGGCTTCAACCGCTACTCTCTCAACGCCAGGGATGGTCTCCCCTCCTGGTTCCTCGACGACGAGCAGAAGCATTACAAGTCGAACCTCCCTATCACTAAGGAGGCTGTCGCCGTGCTCCGTGCCAAGATGCGTGCCCTCGACGCCCGCCCGATCAAGAAGGTCGCCGAGGCCAAGGCGCGCAAGAAGCTGAAGGCGGCGCAGAGGCTAGAAAAGGCGATGAAGAAGGCTGAGGGCGTGAACGAGACATCCGATATGACGGAGCGCGAGAAGGCGAAACAGATCGAAAAGCTCATGGAAAAGGGCGTGAAGGCGCAGAAACGGAAGGAGGTCAAGGTCGTTGTCGCCAAAGGTGTCCACCGGGGTCTGAAGGGAAGACCAAAGGGGGTGAAGGGCAAGTACGTGATGGTGGACGCGAGAATGAAGAAAGAGGTGCGTGTCTTGGCAATTTTTCTATCGAGGATAGCTCTAAGTCCGCCCTATCGCAGATGCGGGCACGGAAACGAAAAGAGAAGGCGAACAAGAAGCGGACGCGGGCTTGATCCTAGTTACCTTCTTTGTCTTGCTACTCTGTTGTATTCGCTGTGATGACGCACGCAATTATCATGTATCCATACATCTTATGTCCCCATTATGATTATATTACCATAGTATCGATAGAGATGTGCATGTTCTATATGAACTGTTCGTCTCCGGTGACGAACGGCATGGTATTTGGCGACCGGTGGCTCATAATCGAGAGCTTGTCGCAGTCCTCCAGGAACCGCTGCCAGCTCTCGTCCGACGCCACGTTGTGGCAGGCGACCTAAAGCCAGGCACATTAATGCGAAGTTGTAAGGAATCAATCAAGGGCACATACCTCGCAGCGCATGGTTTTTTGGTTACTTTCTAGATCAAGGATGCTCTCACAGAGGGCCCGCGTCAAGGAACTCTCGTCCGGTGGCAGGCTCTGGAACGGAATACGGGAACCAGTGACTACCTCCTCGCTCTGCCGGACGCTCGCATTTGTGTGCAACAGGTAGCTCACACCCTGGTACCGGAGTTTCAGAGGCGGGCTAGGCTGTTCAGACTGACTGTCCGAGCCACCCAAGCTGCAAAGTCGCTGTCAGTCAGGCAAGAGGGAAGGGAAGACAGTGACAAATTGGGACGCACAAAGCTTCCAGCTCCCGCAGATACTCCCGCAACTCCGGAGGCTGCTGCGACGCCGTCAGATCCGCCGAGCTGTCCACAGTGAATTGCAAATCCATCGGGCTAGTGCCAGAAGGTGGATCGCAGATAGCGGTGAGTACAACGACATGAAAAGCACGCAATACGGCCACCACATTACTGACCGGTCGGGTATCATCACGTTCACGTCTGCTTGAACACCGGTCCAGCATCGGGCAGCGGACAAGATCTGTATCGAAATCGGTGGCGGCTCCTGTTGTTGCCCCTGCGTCGCCTCCGAGTCGATCGAGGTGCCCGATTCGGGTGTTGTAGACGTTCGCTGGCTTTCGGGTTCTTGAGCGTCGGAGAAAATGCCATCCAGCGCATACCGCGCGTCCCCGTAGTCCACAGGCTTCGGTTCCTCGAGTGTAATCTCGAGGGAAAGCGTTTTCCTGCGGTAGATAGGGGCGGAAGCCGACACATAGGAAACGTTATCTGTCGACGTTAACCGACCCTTGTCAGGGCCGGAGGCGGGCGATGGCACCAAAGAGTGATAGACTAGGCGATGTACCACCTTTTGGTGCTCCGGAGAGGTGCTCAATAGGGGAAGGGGCAGGCTACCCGGTGCACGTCATTGAAGGGCGCGAGCACGCAATTGATGGGAGGGAAATACGCACTCTGGGACAAATGTCGTCTTGACAGCAGTGTTGTTAGCCATCCATTTCCGAATCTTGCCGAATGGATGCTGTCCTGTGAGTGGCGGTACTAGTGTCGGCCGTTGATCCTTGGATATCCTTGTGAGCAGCATATGGCCAAGACTATGTGGTTAATGGGTTAGCGTGATTTAGGCGCGCACTTATGCCAATACTTACGAAGCTCTGATAGTCATATTAGCTTGCGCGAGATTCTCTGGAATGGCCGCAAGCAACATGCCTTTGAACTGGACAGTCTTGCTGAAAGAAAATGAGACGAGCTTTGCTGGTGCATGTAAAAAATTAGACTTACTCGAAATCTGCCACGAAGTGTCCCTTGCCGCGCGCCAGTCCCTCCGCGGTATCCATGTCTTCACGGAAGCCACCACTCAACCACTCGCCAACGCGACGTAACCGGAATGCGCCAGTGGTGTTCATCGAAAACGGCAGTTCGCGTGGGGAATAATACGGATATAGCGCATATTCCCGAGGAAACATGGCCAGAGGGTCGGTCAAATAAGTCGAGTGAGTTACGCTGACCGGCAGGTATGCAACCATGGGCGCAAGCGAGTTCTCAGCAATCTACTTCCAAAATGAGGTCCATGATGAATGTAACTATCGAGGAAAGACCACACCTCGTGAACCGCTCGACTTGCCAGCCTCTCGGCTGCTTCCAACGCTTCAGCGTTCTTCGCAGTGATCCCCACCTTGCAAAAGCCTAAGACGATAGTTATGAACGTGAGCTTGAAAGACGTCATACCTTTCCTGGCGAACTCGGCATGTCTTCGATGAATGCCTGGGATAATCGTGATATTCGCTGTATCATATCTGGCGGAATAGGCATTGGGGATGGCAGGTCGAATGTATTGGAAGTGAACGCCTGGTGAACAAAAGGAGTCAGTCATCAATCCTGAATCAAACAATCATGCCGCATATACCCGACTCATGGTCGCAATATGCTCGGTTATTTCCCTGACACCACTTCGCGTACCCTCCACCCGTAAAGCCAGCGACTTTGGAAGACGTTTCAGTGATATGTGGACATCGTAATCTTGCGACATGCGCTTCAGGTCCATCCCATCTGCTCGAAGTGAGGACTTGCACTGAACTCGGCAACCAGGTTGACCGTACCTTTACCCAGTATCAAGAACAATTGGCTGACAGAGACGGGGAGCTCTTGGGATGGGAACGTCAGGAATGCTCTCCTCAGAGCCGACAGCACACACCATTCGTGACCACCTCAACCTTGTCGCGCTTCGCTTGCTCGACATCGGCGAGCTTAGGCCACTTCCACATCTGCTCCAAGATAGACTCGGCGTAGTCCGCCTTCTTCCGGTTCGTCGAACAATGCCTACTTGTGCCCAGATCCTGAACAAGAAACTTCCGCAGCTGCTCCTTGGTAAACGACCTGATCAATGTGTTGAGGGTCGTGGTGTAGACCTCCGCATACTTGGGGGACTGGGCGGGAGGAGGCTCTGGTCTATACCGTTCGAGGTCGTCCTTCGTAGGCTCGATCCCTTCGGCATTGATGGAAGCTAGGTAGGATTGGACGCGTGAGAATGGTTCCAGCAACGCCGGATCTTGTGGCGTAGTCGGTCCTAGCTTCCTTTGTGCAGTGGATGATGTGGACGCGTTCGAGGTGCTTGGTCCAGCGGTCGGAGTAGAATCCGACGAATCTGGGTCATGACGTGGTTGGCTCGCAAGCGAAGAGTTACGGCGCCATGGAGAGAGTGTGCGACAAGCAGCAGCGAGGGAATGAGACGGGCTAGCCTGACGAAGGAGTGGTACTGACATGAGCAGCACCTCTGCTCTGTTAGTGACGATGTGCTGTGACGCGCATTCTCACTGGCTCTGGCATTGGCACCGGCACCGGCATGCCCCGACAACGCCACTTTTACTAGACGCCCAACCGTCTATTATTGGCGCCCGCAACTTGAAGCCTGGGTCGCGACTTTGGTTATTGCATCCAGCTAAGCACCTCGTACCAGACACTAGAGGTATCCGTTAGAAGCACGCGAGTACAGCACATGAGTCTTGTCGTAAGCTATCGTTTATGTGAGAACGTGGCCGCGTAATCCCCTCAAACCTTCTTTTCCACCACGATGTCGTCGCTTGACGTATCCGACTCGTCCACAAGTCCGTCCGCATCGTCCCCAACCTCGCCTTCCCAACCGTTCTCGGCCAGGTACTTGAGGAACTTCTCATCTTCGTCCTTCAGATCCACTCCGGTCATATCGGGGACAAAGAAGTACGTGACCAAAATGCCGCTAATGCCACAGATGGCCGCGATGATGAACGTCCACCTGTTATGGTGCAGTCAGACACGCCCAAAGCAGAGCTCCGGGTTGGGCCGAGAGTTGGGGCAGAGGAACGCAGCGTACTTCTTGCCGAGGTTGTTCTGGATGGGCGTAAAGGCCTGTGTGCCCACAGCAGCTCCAGTCTTGCCGATAGCCGCCGACAAGCCGTAGCAGGTGCCCCTGCGCGAACTCAATGTCAACGATGGCACCCCCGTATCGCGCAACGGAATCCATACCGCACGGGAGTCGCGAAAGACCTGGATGCGTATAATATTAGAATGGGCGGCGTGACGTCATCCAGCAGGTTCCACTCACTCTGCACTGACCAGTCCTAGCATATCGCCAGGTCCCTGTAGTATTCCGAATTTGAGCATGTGTGGCTTCCTCCGAGCCGGACGTTTAGTTACCAAGTTACCGAAGGACTGCATCAAGCCGTAGCTAAACTTATCCGTCAGCCAGATCGAGACCTGGAGGTACGATTCGGAGGACTGCCTACAAGATGACGAAAAGCGGAATGATCTTGGTGATCTTCTCGTACGCGCAGCCGATGATCAGGCCTAAGAGGTGTTCGGCATTCTATTTGCACAGCGGAGAAGCTTCCGGGTACTTACCAAAAACGAGGTAGCCGCTGAACCCAAGGATCATCTAGGAACTGAGAGTCAGATATTCGGAATTGAGATTCGGAATTGAATGATTCGATGTCGTCACTCGGCCACATACTGTATTACGCCGTCCGAGCGGGTTGCAGAGCAATGCGCCGACGAACACCCCTGCGCACCATAAGCTAACGGCAAGTATTCTCATGAAACCACATACCGGGAAGCGCAATGGCACCCAACAACAGTTGCCACTCCGCGGTCTGCTTGATATCACTATTGTGAATGACACTGGAGATAATTGTGCCGGAGAAGACTCCGTTCGGAAAGGTAACCTGGCCGAAATGCAACATTGAGAGGAAGTAACGAGAAGCAGTCCCGTTTTCTTACGAAGTCGTAAAGGAACCTAAATATATCTTCTCAACGAGGCCACTCCGGCAAGCTCTCACATCCGGCAACAACGTACCAAGCACCACAAGTACCGATCAATGGTCTCCAGTACCGCTTCACCGCCAACCAGTATGGCACATGCTCTGTGCATTCGGTCAGCCTCGCCAACAGTTAACAGTTACCGGCTCACTTTTAATAGCACCCTTCCGGAAGCTGACAGCGCCACATGTGTGCGCAGTTAACGTCGACAGCCAAAGGTCGCAGCCGTAGAGACATTGGCACTTACAGCTGTGTTGTGAGCATCCGCATCCGGAAGTAAAACACTGTCAAAGGTAGAATGATGCCGATGCCGAAGCACACGCGCCACACCGTAGACAGGTGGTTTTCGCCGGCGGCGGAAAGGACGATGAGGAAGACGGACACCGCCAAGGGACCACCGAACTAATGGATCCGTCAGTAAATCGGACTATGACAAAGCGACGTCTAACGTTGAGGTACGTACACTCAATACGAAGTTCGTGACTATGATGAACACTGCATAGAATGATATGAGCTCCGTGTGATGGCGCAGTGATGAGGTTCGCGAAAGCTCACCTGGCCCTCTATGTTTCCGTATTTTCTCATTGGCGGCCTCGCTGGCGCTAGTCGAAGAAGCGGGGTACTCTCCCCCGACGCCCTGCGCGAGATACCGATTTGAGCAAGAGACAAGAATACCGCATACCGCATGCAACGTCATACTCACAACACCGGTGATGCCTCTGGCAACTGTCAAGAACCAGAACAGACCCTGCACGCTGCCATTCGCGCCATGGGCGGCGGTCCCCAAAATGGCGCCGATGACGATGAGCAGCGTGGTGGCAACAAGCGCTGCTTTTCGTCCAATTCTATCGCAGAGCAGCCCGACCGAGACTTGGCCCAATACCGCACCTGGGAAAGGCCGAAGATACCAAGGTTTCAGTCTCACAGTATGCCACCTCCGACCTTGACATTCTGTGCGCTCACCCACGAGGAGAGCGTTCGATACGCGAGTTGAAACATCGGACGTGTACTCCTTGGGGTAGAGCTTCTTGAAAACGACCTAATGGGCGACAAGCAAATATCGATCGTCAGATTTCCCCGGAACATGTGCCAAATATGAACCAGCTGACATTGGACATTGTCATAAGGTTGTTCTGGTCTGTATAACATCAGAACATTCCCTCAGGTCTCAAGAGATACGGTGAGGTGGGTAGAAAAGAATGCACTTACAGCCATCCGATATCAGACCGAATGCCGCAGCAGCGATAGTCATGTACGAACTCAGTGCGGCCCTTCTGGACACCGCACTGGACTGGTGCGACCTCTCCGGGACTGCCGTTTGCTGCTTGACTTCGCCAGAATCATGCGAGAGGACCTGGACACCGGCATGGGTCGCCTTCTGCGGAGAGTCTGCCATGATGGTGGGTGTAAGAAGTCAAGAGACTCAACGACGGCGTCGACAAGGGAAGTTGACCTGTACTATATGAAGCACTGGCACGGCGCGGGCAGGCACCGGCATCAGGCCATGATTGAATATTGACCGAGCAGCCAGAGTTGCAGGCACGACCAACGATGAGCCCCACTTGAAGCAAAGCGACCACTCTCGGGAGGGCGCACAGCGAGCAGGATGCGCACGTGTGTGATGCTGGCCTCGCACTCGCCGCTCTGTGGCCCGGGCGGCCGCACGGCTTGACAGGTGCGCGAAAGTCCCTGTCGCATTCGCTTTGGCATCGGCACGGTCGCCGGTGACTTGAATCAACACCTTCTTGACCCTTTGCGACAACTGTCAAAACGTCTGTCGTTCAGTAGACTTTCCTTGGTCGACGCGAAACCTGGATGCTTATCCATTCCAAAAATAAATGCCACCACGACGCCATCAAGTCTCGAGCGGGCGAGACCTCGGTATCGAATCATCCGCATTCCGGCGGACTCGAGAGTTTGCACATTATCGGAATTCGCTCTGCAAAAGGGGGCCAGGTGTTGTATCTGCTTCAAATTGTATCAGTCTGTGTGCGAATGTGGCCGCCCCAAGTGGGGTTAGTTCCAGCTCCAGATGGAATACAGAAAGACTCTAAAAACTCCGTGCGGCGA
>BACB01004963.1:0-40782 GCA_000338015.2 Ganoderma multipileum BCRC 37180
TAGACCGCAGCAAGAACACCCCCAATGCCACTCAAGCGATTAGACGCAGACCATGCCGCCGGCCCTGGCAATCTCCGCACTACGTCCCGGCACGCGTTGACGACCGGTGCGCAGTAACAACACCCGTTTCCCAACGAGACCAGGGTCCCAAGTACGAACGCCCCCGATCCAGTCCATCGGCATGTTCACTCGACGCACCGACGTGCGCTCGTGCTGACAACGCCGGCGGACCTTGTCAAACAAACAAACAACCTCCGGAAGAAATATTAGCCTGCGTTTTACCGCCACGACCATCGTACTGAACACCCGCTAGTTTCCGGGACCTGCAAATCCAAATTTTGGACGCTAACCTGCCAGGATGACCATCCACCCCGCTTCGTCGGACGATGGAGTGCAGCTCCGCGAAGCGAGGTTCATCCCGACTTCCTCCATTCTGTTCGGGGCCCTTTGGACCGTCATCGAGTACTTAAGACAACATACTGACAACGTATGGGGATGCGCTGATCAGATCAGCGGATCTGTCGGCCCTCGTAGCGTATGCTCTTGGGCCTGGTTATGTAGTACATTGGGGTAAGAGGCGACGTTCGATTCCAGTCCAACAGACTCCCGAACCGGGCACAACTTGCCAATACAAAACGGCGAGCTTCCCTCCGTATGTTCCTCATATGTTTGCCGATCTCGAAGACTGATATATGGAATACAACGCTGACAGCCTCCGACATGCCACCGCGTGGGATTTCTCGAATAAGGGAGCAACCCCCACGGTAGAATGAAAACAGCGTAAGCAATCAATATTAATGGAGTGTTTGCGGAACGCAAGTTTGGCCGAAGCAAAGAACGGTGCTCTCGATGGTGAAGGAGCTTAAAAGACTCATGTTGAGCTCGGGTGCTGCGAGATAGCATACCGTTTGCCTGACTCTCGAGATCATCGAAGTTCATAGCCTCCCCCACATGCGAACTCGAATAGTCGGAAAATTTCGGCCTTGGCATGTTTCTTACACACCCACAACTGCTCCAACAGGCCTTTACCGGTCGGGGCAACCTGAGATAGAGACGGGACGCGCCGCGCGACAAGAAGGCGGCCGCACTCTATCGTTACTTCGCGAACTTCTTGTGGATGCGCCTGAATTTATTCAATCCGGCCCACGATCAGAGCAGTTCACAACGAATGCGATGGGAAGAGGTACCGTGCGCCCATGATAATCTCGGGAGCGGGAGCATCAGGACGAGACATTTAATGGCATCGCATCACACCCGATGTCCATCGCCGCGCCAGAAGGGGGCATGTGCGGCGTAGCGAGTTCACCATCTGGAGTTCTGGAGCGATAAGTAGTCATGGCCCCATAAAGGGGTTCACACCTCATATATTCTCACAACGCTATGGCAGTGTCGGACGGCGCACTCCGCGGTATTTGTTAGCTTCACCAAGTGTTTGGGAGATAGGCCCAACTGGACGGTTCTGCCCGCACCCCGACCGTCTTCTGAGCAAGCGTGAGAGCAGATGGACGAGATGCACCGTTGGGTGTCGCGCCGATAGTGGCGCAGCGACCTTAACGCAAGGAGGTGGAGCGCTAGAGGGCAAACTGCCCAGTCGGCGTTCCGTCAAAACGTCCGCCGAAGGACGTCAGACTGCGTGGTGATCAACCTAGAGACTCAGGGTAAGTGACAGGACCAGGGTAGGGCGATGGATCTACGAAAGGACAAGGTTTTTGACGTCACGTTGTTTCCTGTCCCCTACTAATAATAAATGAAGAAAGGTTCAGGCTAGATGGAACTGGGCGAAAGATGAGGAGGTTGCTCGGATGACAGTTCACGTAATGCTTGCCTAGTTCGTCGCATCCAATTGACTTGGAACATATTGCTGCAGCGCAGCACCCATATCGAGGAGCAGGCGGATAGCCATCGGAACGGGTATGCCAGGCAGGGTTTTTCCTGGCCTGGGAGGACGGGCATGGAGATCAATATATTGGCCGTGTGAATGTCTCCTGAAAATGTGTTAGTTGGACAGTCCCGCCTTTCACGGGGAGTTGTTGCAGCGCGACAATGATCGCGACGAGCATCGTGGAGACATAATTTGCGCTTAGACATGGGCATCGCGACCGGCGGATGTAACGAAGCTTGAATACGTATCCGCTCCGAAGTGCAGTCAAAAACTGCTCGAATATGAATACCGGCCGCTGGGTGAACCTATGGAGAGACGCTCAAAATGCCGTAATAAATAAACCGGGTTGGTTGGCCACCCAGTAAACTGGTGGATAGGGCCTGTGGGCGACAAGCATGGATCAGACCACTTGCCAAGGGAACAAAAGAATACGCTGGAACGGGTACCTAGGCCAGGCTGTCGAGAGGAAAAAGAGGTGTCTACACGTATCAACGAGCTGTCGGAAAGCATCACAGATGGGGGGTGGCATGCGGCGGTACTCTTGCTATTCGGAATTCAGGTCTGGAGACGCAGCCTCTGGCTTTCCACGGAGAATCGGAGCAACACGCAGCTCTCACAGACTTCATGTCATCTGTAGCCAGCGAATTCGGAATTGGAGTGACTTCTGGAGATATGTCTCGTCCCAACGCTCCGAGGGCCCTGCACGGACGGAGGTCCAGAAGGAGTCAGTCAGCGCGGGTGGCGGCACGTGCAGACGGCGAGGATCCGAGAGCGAGGCTTCCGGGTGATACGATGGCGCCAAGGCCTTCTGCGCGGATGAAATCGGATTGGGCAATTGAAGAGGGTGGCCGGAGAGAGGTTGGCAGAGAACAGAAGGGATTCGAAGGGGCTCACAGGGTACGCGGCGGAGGGAGGCACCTGGCACCACTGGGCCAATGCCCAAACCCTTGTGGGGCAATTGCCGTCCAGCAGCGTCTCGGGCGCCAAGGCCCCGATCCAGATTGACGTGGGCGTCTGCGATTATCGCGGGGGCCCTGATAAAAGAGGGACGTGGTCCTGGGCTATCTAATCAGTTGCTTAACCCACGACCAGAGATCTCCCCGGCCCTACTCCATAAAACTTGACCCCACCCTCCCCCGCCGTTCCCAGCGTCCGCAACCCTGCCTCTCACCAGAGACATCGCGCGTCGTGCTCGCATACCATCGCAATGAGTGCCCCTACCGACGCCGCCTCCTCATCCACCACCCTCTGGGCTACCGGTGCGTCACCCGTTTCGCATGCCCTTACCCTGCGTTCTCTCATACCTCGGATGCAGCCTCGAAGGAGTGGGTCATCCCAGCCAAGCCCAAACCCGGACGGAAGCCCAAGAAGGACGCTGCTCCTCCACCCCAGGACGGTGCCGAGGTTCGTGAATCCCCAAACGCGTCGGCGCTATTATTCCGATGCTTACCCGAACCATCGCGTTTATAGACCGACGCCAAAGGTCGCCGCGTCCAGAACAGGTGAGCACATTATCTGCTGCCCTACGTCTGCTGCATGTTCACCCACCCTCCCAGGGCTGCTCAACGTGCCTTCCGCGAGCGCAAGCAGTCCCAGCTCGCCGAGCTCCAAGCTCGTGTGCAACAATACGAGCAAGGGGAAATAGAGCGGAACGTCGCGCTTCAAAATATCGCGAAGCGCCTTAAGGAAGAGAACGACAAGCTCCGCAAGGAGAATGCTCTTCTCAAGGAGAAGGTCGCTCAATATGAGGCAGAACGCGCTTCTTCCAAGAGGCCCCGCGACGAGTTCTCCCCACAACCATCCTACGACCGTTCCCAGTCACCCGCGAAGAAGAGGTCCAGGTCCTCGCTCGATGCCCTCTCCAGCCTAGCTCAGACGGCTTTCACACCAGTGGCCTATGCCTCCTCCCCCTCAGCTATCTCTTCCGCCGACTCTGATGCGCACTCCAGTTTCTCCCCCATGCCATCGTCAGCGCGCGACACACAACTATTCTCTCAGAACTTCAACCTCAATGGCATCTTCGAGCTTGCTACGTCTGGCAAGACAAGTCTATTCGAACCCGGAGGTGCACTTGACACGTTTGATTGCGGGTTCTGTAGCGAGAACACACCTTGTGTCTGCCGCGAACTGGCCATCCAGCAAGTCGCGGAGCGTATGGGTGTGCCCTCCATGAAGATGGAGACCACAGACCAGAACGCTGTGTCTATGTCCTCTTCCCCCATTGCCATCGCTCAACCTTCCATCCTCGACAACCTCCCTGCCTACCAGCCCCCAGTCCCTCTGCGGCGCCGCGCGCCGAATCCCTCCCTACAGCCCATCTTCCCGATCACCCTCGCCACCCCAGAACCGACAAGCCCAGAGGTGCCATCCTGCACCGGCGACCCCTCGAACTGCCCGGCCTGCGCTGATGATGCTTTCGGCAAGGCGTTCTGTGCGGCTATCAGTCAGTCCGTCGCTGCCTCGTCTCCGTGCAAGGACTGCCCTTGTCATTCTAACGGCGGAGGTGGCTGCTCGGCGGCGGCAGGTAGCGGTGGTGGCTGCTGCGGGAACCCCGCCACGTGTGGGCAATCGAACCCTGACCTCGGGCTTCCGGTGTCAGGCTCGCCTCCAGTGTCGAGGTCCGCCATGGCCCCGACTGCCGCACAACTTACATCGTCTCTCCTTATGTCGGAGGCATTCAGCACGTCGGAGACCATTCCCTGCGACGCTGCGTGGCGGCAGATCAAGAACCACCCGAACGCCGCGTTCACGGACTTGTCGCTCCTCGCCGACGTTGTCGCGCGCCGCTCCAAGTGCACGGGTCCCCGTGTCGAGATCTCTCCCGCGCCGGGCTCCATCACCCCAGAGCGTGGTGTGTCGCCGGGCTTGGGCCTCGGGCTTCCGGCGACCTTCGTGCAGCCGTTCGACAGCCAATCCATCATCCTTACAGACCCGCATGCACAGTATCATGAACGGCAGCGGACGCGTGGAAGCGGGACGTCGTCGCCCCCTCAACTGGTCCCGCAGGATGTCTTGGTCAAATGCGGCCGACAGCGGGTTCGGGAGGTGATGGCGGACGGCGTCCGTGATGCGCTTCGTCTGCTTGATGCCAGATTTGCTCAGCCGTAGTATCACGAGTAGCTCGGTAGTAGTTTGGTCTGTGCATTCCCTACCTCGAGCTCTTGTATATAATTTACGTTTAAGCTTATACCTTCGGCACCCGGCGTCCACCCCATGTATTCTACCCTGTTCACATGCATCTTTTGCTTAGAATTTAGACACCACATGCTTCGTACCTTATCCTGCACCGGTCGAATGCCTGAGGTCAGATCCGTTAATTGTGTCCATGCTAGGTTGTCGGACAGGTCAACCAAAGTGATGCTTCCCGCCTTCGCGAAAAGGAATACGCAGAACCTAGACTTCGTAGCATTACTGTACTCCGGCTGATGTATCGACCGATGCAATGTTATGAGTAGCCTGCGTAAACTCCTTCACCCCGCGGGTCCCCAAAGACTTCCCTCTCCGTGGCAATAACTTGTCAACCATCCGGTGGACCACACGTCTCCTCTTCCTTGACGACATCCTCTGCGTGACAGCATTCGCCGGGTGCAACGCGCGGAACGCATGCGCAAGCTCCCTGAGCGGAGCCTCCGCAATGCCGTCGGGCAGCGGCGCCACCTGTGGCCAGAGCCGGAGCAAGAGGCGTCGCGCCGCGCCGTACTCGCGCCTACGGAAGAACGCACTAACGAGCGCGTCAACGGCGGGCACATCAGGGTAGACGCCGTCGGCCAGCATGGTGCGGAACGCCATCATCGCACCCTTCGTGCGGGCGAGACGGGCGTGCCCTGCGATGAGGATCGTGTGCATCTTGACGTCCGGTTTAAGACCAGCATCTGCCGCTGCACGCATGACCTCCGCCGCGCCCCTGAGGTCGCCAGTGGCGGCGCAGCCCTCCATAAGGGCACCGTAGTGGTACCGGTTGGGGCGGAAGCCGAGTTTGACCATCGTGCGGAACTGCTCACGGGCAGCCTCGACGTCGTGTTTGATCACTGCGAAATGCTTGATGCGCAAAGCGAAGGTGACACGGTCGCCTCGCACGCCACGGGCTGACAGCGACTGGACGATGGGGTGAAGATGGTTCGCGCATCTACGGAGACGAGAGAAGGTGATACCAGCGACTGGCTGCGATGGGGCGTCAAGAGCCGATTCCTTGGTACTGGATGAGGATGAACGGGAAAGATCTTTCGAGGGGGATCGGCAGGAGGAGAGTTGAGGCTGGGACCACCCTCGTGGACGATTTGCAGCGCGTTCGTGCGATAACGCCGAATATAGGAGGACGTGGAGATGTTCCTTTGCGGGTGTAACGCCTCCAGACTGCAGCAGCCTTGCAATCCTGATCAGCTCTCCGGGTCTTGTATGTCGACGCAGGCCGGAGAGAATGATGCGGATCGTGGCAGCATTGGGATTCGCCTTCACAATCTGCATCACAGCGAGCACTACGTAGAGATCATGTAGTCCACATTTCCTCTCGAGGCTGCGTAGAAGAGAGTTGAATATCTGAGTAGTGGGCGGGGTGGGAGGGGGGATGGGGAGTTCTGGAAGAGAAGACTTCAGGAAACCTAGAGAAGCAAGGAGATTCGTCGCCTCGGGGTAATCTCCAAGGACGCCAGCAACGACGTGGAAAGCGTCGTTGGGGTAGCCTGCAGAGAAGTATAAGCGCACCAGCGCAGCAGCTGTATTGCTATCGGGCAGGACCTCGGCTACGTGCATTTGTTGGAGGACGTGCATAGCCCTTGCAAGGTCGCCCTGACGTGAGAGATGATTGAGCAGGATATTGTAAGTGGTGACGTTGACGAGATTCCTGGGAGGGGCAGAACGAGTCACCGTAACCACGGAAGATCCGGCCACAGCGTCGTCGTCCTGGGTGGAACCTGCCCCATGGCCGAAGGGACGGCCTCCATTCGGCGACACGGAAGAGAGGACATCGACAACGCCTGAAACATCCTCCGCATCCAGCAAAAGGTAAATAAGACCGTTGAGAACGAGACTGGACACCTTGTCGTCGCCGGTGCCGATCGCATCGAGGGCTTGCGCTCTGATCGAGGGAGTGAGCCCAAACGAGCGGTACCCAAGCACGATGATCGCGCAGGTCTTCGCTGTCACGGGAAAGCCAGCGGACTCCATAGCCCGTAAACCAGTAAGCGCAGCGGCCAAGTCGCAATTGCGGAGGTGCATTGCTACCAGAAGGTGATACGTCAGCCGAGACGGACTGAGGTGTTCTTTCTGGAACATTGCCAAGACTTCCGGCACCGAGACGTATCTCTGGTTTTCCATCCATGCCCGCAATCTCCAGTTGAGCAGTTTGACTGTTGTAAAGCCCAACTGCTGTCTTGCAAGTCGGGCGAGATTGTGGACACCCCTCCACTCCTCGAGCTCCGCCAACTTCGTGGTCAAGTAATTCCAAGTTTTCGGCGAACAACTGGCACCAATCTGGATAGCGAGGCGTAGGAACCAAAGTGCTCGATCGGGATCTCTCTCCTCGAGGAAGTGGAGTGCGATAGAGAACACCCGCGGATGTCGCAGGTACGTCGCGACGTCGTATGCACCTTGAGCTTGGCGGAGATCTGTAATGGTGCATCGGGAGGGAAAACGAGCGAAGAGACTCTCGAGGATGGAGAGAACTTCGGGGGACGGCACAAGGGATATCATGTCGGATCCGCCTGCCTCCTTCGCCCTGTCCAGGCGGAGGAACGAGTTTAAAACGTTTTCTCCGGCATTCGATCGCCCGGGGTGCTCTAAAGGAGTGTTCGCGGATTCGATAGTCGATGCATAGGAATGTCTGAGCTTCGGAGCTACAACTGGCGGCCATAGGACGCGAGAAGTCGAGACGATGGGCTTTGCGATGAGACATAGGGGATGAAGGGGGGTACGACCTCTCTCGAGGAAGCTGTGCGCGGCTTGGGATAGATGCCTGAAATCCCGACCAACCCTCCAGTGCATGGAAAGCCAGGATGACGGGACGGCGAGATCCCCAAGGGGCCGCCGTGAGCTGGAGGCGCATAAGGAGGGGGTTTTCGCCGTAGAGGAATAGCAAACGCACCTGTGCACGGGGAAAGTGCTACGTCGCGTGTGGGGGGAAGTTGAGGGACATACAAAGGTACGAGCGAGCGAACGGACGAGACTGAGGCCACTGGGCAGAACGACGACCTCGACCTCAACCTCGACCTTCGCGTCTCGCCGCGATCTCGGCACTCTCCGGCCCTTTCCATCTGGCGCCAACTGGACCTCACCTCCCGACCCGCCGCCAACTCTCTCTATCCTTTGCGCCTCAGCCCCCTCTTGCCTTCCCTTGCGATACCAACGCCTCGTCGCTATGGAATACGGCGCCGCTATCGCCGTCAACCCCCCCTACATGTTACCTGCTGCCAAGAAACCGCAACAGCCCCACCAACGTGCCCCATACATTCCTCAGGAATGGCGATTCTTACTGCCTTGGGCAATGCGACGTCTTCTGCGATCGGATGTTGCTTTAATTACCGGGGCTTGATCCCTCGAGCTATGGGCCTGGCGACACATCCGAATGTCCTGAAAGCCGACGACGCCTTCGTTTTGGTTCCGACGCCACGCGATTCCATTGTGTGCCACACAATCTTCCGAGGTGCAGTCCCAACTTCATCCTCGCACAGGCATCTATTCCGCCGCACTGTCATTCCAACCATCATCTAGGATGGGACCCGCTATGTGTAGCAGGGCTTTGAACGAATGTAGGTTTGCGGCGAAACCACTCCTTTACAAAGTCATAGCATTGATGAAGTACGGGTGTCATTCGCTGCCCCGTCGCAATTTGACGCGTGCGCACTTGCTTCATATTACTTTACGGCCAGCTCCAATGCGAGCATGTTAGGAGAGGCGAAGTCTGTTGTCTTGTCGAACGTAGAATGCACGGATGTCCGAGGATATGGTGTCTGCGGTTACCCAACGGCGGACCTGTTCTGCTGTTGGCTGACGCATGTACCGGAGAGCAAGAGGCCTACCCATGCAGACTGAGACAGACGACAGCGGGCAGCCTCAAGCTCTAAAACGCGCGGTTGCTGATGTCTACTCCGTAGATTTCGTAACGCATTCTACATCGTGAGTCTAAACAGTTCAGGGACACAGGCCCATTGACTGCATCCACGATTGCCACGAGGAAGAGCTGTGCCACCGGCGGTGCAAACCAGTTTGCGGCCAACAGTTGATGACCACAGTCACAGACCTTGTAAAACGCCTCGGGGAACGCGATAGCGTGTTACAGAACACATCCGAGGTCGACGTCTATTCGTCACTTTCACTCTGCAAAGGATTCTCCATCGCCGAACATTGCGACATGCGACATCGTCGCTCGGTAACGCCGGCAGCCCCCTCAGCCTCCCCGCGCTTGCCCCGCGCCGCCCATTTGCGCTCACCGCCCCAGGCTCTGCCGTATTCGCTTGCTCCTTGCTGCTGTGCCTCGGACTTGGTCTACCGGTTGCTGACCTAGTCATCTCCTACAGATTACGATCCGTCTTGTCCTTGCCCGAGGGCGAGTTAATTGCGACATCCACTTGGTATGGCGCTCCTACTTGCATCATGACTCGGGCAGCGGCGCTGGCGGAGGCAAAAGGCAGTGGCACCTGCGCTGACTCGGCAAATCGCCATGACATCTTCGTTCCCATCGTCCATTGAGCCGTTTCTGTCTAGTTTCAAGACGGCGACAGATTTCCGGCAGTCGAGATCTCGCCCTGATCCCTGCGTTCCATCATCTGGCTCCGATACTGTGGTCCCCGTATGCTGGTTCGTTGGAGGCATGTCTAGGTTAGAGATTGCTCTGGCATTGGCTATTCTGTGCAGAGCGTTTGAGATTGACACTCCGGCCACCCCCGCCACACTGTCAAATCACCATGGCTCAGTCATATTTCCTATGCACGCATCCTCGCTATATAAGTCCCGAGTCGAATCGGCACGAGCTGCACTCGTTCTTCACAACAGCCTACCATGGCTTCATATCGGACTCATCTAACTGTACTCGAGCAGACTGCTGCATGCTATCCTGACTCCCCCGTCTTCCGCATCCCACGCGTCGATTCAAACACCAACGAGGTCTTGGAATGGGACATCGTCACCTACACCCAGTTTTGGCAAGATGTCGAGCGATTCGCAAGGCATTGGACACGAGAACTCACTGCCTGTGGAGTTCGCGCTCGTTCTGTCGTTGGTCTATGGTACGTGCCCGCCCCTTTTCGCAACTGAAGTCAACGCCCAACTGACTACATTCCCATAGGCTTGGTGGTGTGACCTACGTGGATGCGGTTCACATATATGGCATGGCGCGTGCGGGCTACATCCCGCAGTACTTCTCACTGCGCCTACCGAACCCTGATATCATTTTCGAGCTCCTTGAGAAGTCCAATGGCCGCGCCCTCATCTACGATTCTTCATACGCTTCCGCTCTCGACCACGCCCCCGTCCCCACCTTTACCGCTGTCGACGCGCGGACATTACCATATGCCGAAGTGTCCCTCCCGCCCAACCAGGGCAGCACCAATGGCGACGACACTCTTATGATCTTCCATACATCCGGTTCAACATCTGGTCGGCCAAAGCTCGTCCCAGTCAGCTATTCTTGGTGGGACTTTGCGCTCACCAAGATTCATGGGCACATGAAGCCAAAGGCAGCCCGCAATGGTCGGCAGGATGTCACTGTTTGGATGTAAGCACGCTTCATACCTACGCTTGATCATACTCTGACTGTCGTTTGGGATCTAGGGGAAGCATGTGCCACTTCGGCCAATCTTTCATGCTCGCCGGCATGATCCAACATGGATCGTGTACAGTGCAGTTCACTCAGCAGGCATTCTCGTCTGACGAGCTCATCGACATGTTCCTGCGATGTGGCCTCTCCCGCATAAACATCTTCCCCACGTTCCTGAGCCAACACTTGCGCAACTCTCAGCATAACCCCAAACTCCTCGCTTTGCTGCAAAGCCTTGACAACATCTTGATCTCTGGGCTGATGATGTCGCCTGAGGATGAGGAGTGGGTGTACGACAACGGGATCAAGCTGATGAACTGCTACGGAAACACTGAGGTCGGCTCGATGCTCGTCACTCCTTCTCCTTCGGAGTCGGGTACGCAGATCGCTTCAAGCGATGCGCATGCTCTCACCCCCGTTCCTGGCTCCAAGTACCTCTTCGTTCGCATTGACGCGGAGACCGACTCCGCCGCAGGTGCAGAGGCGGAGACCGCGTATGCCAACGCCAACGGGCAGCTCGTCGAGCTCATCGTGCTCGCCGACTCACCAGACTGCCCAGATCGCTCGCTGCGGCACGAAGACGGCAACTACCACACCGGCGACCTGTTCGTTGAGGTCACTCCGGGACACTACGTTTACCGGGGCCGGAACGACGACTGGATCAAGAGCGAGAATTCGCTGCGCTGCGACACGAAGGCGATCGAGGACAACGTCCTCGCCACGTGTGCCGGCCTCGTGGCGGCGTGCATTGTAACGGGCAATGGCAGGCCTTCTCCCGCGCTGTTCGTCGAGCCCACGGACGCGAGTACGGATCCCGAGAAGCTCAAGCGGGACATCGTCCGCCGCATCCGGCCCTTCCATTCGCGGCGCTACATGCACGAGCGCATCGTCTCGCCGCAGTTCGTGCTCGTCGTCCCACGGAACACCCTGCCCCGCACGGCCACCAAGGGCAACATCCGCCGCCGGGCCGTCGAGGACGCGTTCAAGGTTGAGCTCGACCGCTTGTACGGCGTCTCGCGCTGAGCTCGCACCGCGCCCGGTGTTTGCATTCGCAGACCCACATCGCCGTCGGACCCCTAGCATCTATTCCTATCTATTCGCATCCCACAGCATTCCGCACACTTCTCTTCTTGCACACCGCTATGTGATCTGTATCGCTACTCTAATGCTATGACTCTCATTGTAGTACTACCGCTATTACCTTACATTCCGCAGAGTAATCTCAGGGCCTTCGTTCGGAACTGGTTCCGGAATTCGCATTTGCTGGGACTCTTCCGTCCAGCTCTCTTTGTCATGTAACATACAGTATTGGCCATGTCACGGTAGACATTGGAACACGTAGTCGCTTTATCCTTAAACCGGTTCTAGGATGCAATAGCGAGCATTTATCAGCGGGAACCCAAGCTGGTTTATCCGATTCTATGCTAGTACATGGACTAGTACAATTACCGGTGGCGGGGTATAGCACTACTCCGACAAGGATACTTCTTCCTCTAACTGGTCACCGTCCGTTCCTGATTGTTGATTAGTTCGACCGCTGGAAATGAGGTCATGGTCTTCTGCATGGCGAGAGTCTTCGAGACCCAAAGCCAGGAAACTAGAAACGACAATCACCGCCCCAAACGCTACCTGAGCCTTCGCAGGCCGCCCCAAAAAGAAGTCTCCCAAGACGGCCAGGGGCATTGTAAGACTAAGCCCAACGGTGACGACTAAAGGCGTGGTCTTGAGCATCGCAATAACGTAGATGTAGTCTGACGAGAGAGTAATTGCCATCTGCAATTTAAAAGAAAGACAAATATGAGCACCGACATATTAGCTGCGCCGCCAGGCGATTGATACGCACATTGATTAACAAGGCCGTCACTACTTTGCTTGCATGAGGCAATTGAAACGGCTCCACGCCAGTGAGATGCAAGACGATGCCGATCGGCCAACAAGTCAAGATGTTGAATAAGCCGACGAACCCGAAGAACAGTTGCATGTCGATACGCGACTCGGACCGAATGCGAACTTTGAGCAATGTCACGTAAAGCGCGTAAAAGAGGGCCGAGAGGAGCGCAAAGGCATCGCCAACTATGGGCATGGATGGTAGGTATGACATACCCGCGGACGGGGTCGCAGGTCCGAGCGACTGCGGCTGCGAAGAGTCTGAGAGAGAGACCAGGACGACACCAAAAAAGCTAAGTAGACGTGCGTCAGCCCCGCCATAAGCACATGGACGACGTAACAGTCAGCTGGACAAGGGGGATGCCCAAGCCATCGCCACATACCTGGTGATAACAGCGGCAATCTTGATTAATGTCAAGCTCTCTACTCTGAAGATCCGCCCAATGCCTAGAGTGAAGAAGCCTGAACGGAGACAAATACGACCGGAACCGTTATTGCTGCGTAAGTACCAATTTGCATCCTCGGAACGAGTCAGGTGAATTGCTCACCGCTCATACTGGACAGGATCGTGGCACTAGCGACACTAGTGTAGTCGAGCGCCGCATTCACCGTCCAATTTGCGATGAACCATAACAGACAGAAGACGGCAGCGAGATGGGCGGTCTCCCGGATGGTCAACGGTTGTGAAAATTTGTCACCACCAACGCTGCCCTCTAAGTGGGTACGTTGGGTGTTCTGAACCGCAATTCAGTACACAAGCAGCGATAGGCACCGGGAACAGGACGTACCGTAACCCCTAGTGTCTCAGACGCTTCGGCATGAGTGGAGAGCGGCTCGTATGCCCCTCCCCTATGGATGATGCCATGAACACGAGGCAATTTGACATACTCGGTTGACCTACCCACCGCCTCCGGGATTCTTGTAGTTCTTGGATTGGGCGCGGCGAATAGTGAAGGGAAGTAGATACAGTGCAAATGCACTAGTATTGAGGTAGGTGACCCTTCATACGAAAATGAGGAGGTCCCTGAGGCGTTGGAGAGGGGGGAACATACAGGAATGGCTTCTCATAACCGCCTTCGAACAAATACTGCGAAACAATGTTACGCGACGCACTGGAATGCAACGAATGCAACGTACTTGTGTTACGAAGTTCGAAGTGGTCCAAAGCACTACGACACAGAGCAGTAGAAGTATGCCAACCAGGTAGTCCCTCCGCTCGTCGAGTGCGCGTGACCTCGATTCTCCACGAGAACGAGACGGGCGAGCAGACGAGGGGTCCATCAGCAGACAAGACGGTCAAGCACCAAGCATGGCTGGGGGGGCGTGGAGGGTGCTTGGAGGGAGATAACTGGTGGGAAGGAGTCACTATCACTATCCTATCTCCGAACAAGTGCCACCCTCGGTGCCTCCGCCATGCGAGAGCACGTCATTTCCTTTCCCGCTTACACGCTCCTTCACCACACCTTGAAATCCACCGTCTCCTCCCCACTCCTCGCTTTCTCTTCGGCACTCAACGCGTTATGGTGAGCCTTTACACGAACCTTAAACAAGGCAAATTTCTCACTTTCGGAAGATAGCCCAAAGAAAGGCGCAGGCGCAGCGGCGCCCACGAGCAGTCCGTTAGGCTCCCCTTCCAACGTGAATTCGCTGTTCAGGACAATGCCGTCGAGCACGTCGCAATCGGCGAACAAGCTGATCGCTCCGTGAGTTGCTCGTACGATTCTCGTACCCATCCAATTGTTCCAGCTGAAGCATATCAGGCCGTAGAGATCCTCGCAGCCATGGCTGCGGACGAAGAGCCCCGCCCGACGCTCAAGAAAAAGGAAAAGCAAGCATTGAAACACCAAATGTTCATGGAACGTGAGATTCTGTTCTTTCATCATTTTGTACCCTGCGCTCGCGTCCCTTTGTACCCTGTTACATCCGGGCACCCCGCCCCAAGGAGTTAACAGCTCACGCCACACCATTCTAAGGCGTCTGCGCTCACCAGTGGCTGACATGATGACTGTGCACAGGACTGGAGCGGACCCGGTCTCCTTATTCCAAGTCGCACGAACGCCGGTTGAAGCGCAGGGCCCGCGAACAGGTCGCCGGAGGGATGAACGAGATCAAAGCCGCCATTTCGGCCCTGGAAGACGGCATACCTGAAGGGATTCAAAACTCTGTCGCCGCCGATGACGATGCTGGCGCTGATGCTGCATCGAGGCCACAGAAGGTCCGGCCCAAGCCCGGCCAGATAGGCAAAGGGAAGGGCACCCCCCTTAGCAAGAATCAAAGAAAGCGCGCTCTGTACGTATTGCATCCATATTACAGAAGCGTTTGCGACGCGCTGTCCATTCGGATATCCATGCGGGGGATGAGGAGAAGCTTACGCCACGCGTTTTCCAGGCAAGTCGAGCGTATGCGCATCCCCATGATCCTGGCGACCCCGGAGTTCGCCGCGAATCCCTTCCAGACTATCCGCACGCATGCGCAGAACTCGCTCCTCAAGCACGAGCCCCCGACAGCAGCCTCGACTTCCAGTTGAACCTTGACTGCCGGAGCCCCGGTGCGTCATGCGCTGCTCCTTCGCAGCCGTTGGAGCTTGAACGTTTGAACGACGTGCTGGGACAGCGCTGGCCACACCCCGCCTCCGGTCACTCTGGGCACCTGCGCCGCAATGCTGCTCGACTCCGTGGATATCGTCGAATCGTTCAAATTCCGCTTGTCATCGGCGACTTGTTTCGTCCCCTCTTCCACCCACTCATTCCATTCTCCACTCGGTGGCACCCGCGGACCTGTGCATGCAATTCCTCATGTCGTTCCGTGATCATCGCGAGTCCCGATTGGCAGTCAAAAGGGGTCCCCGTGCATTCACGCATTCATCATTGAAGCCCTCGATGGATATCCCGGATCGCACGCATATGTGGTCGAGCGACCGAACAGGCGATATATGTATTATGTACACTAGGCAATGTCGTTGTATCATATGGGGTATGGATGTTGTCGAGAAGATCTACTTAGAGGTGATGGCATAGTGGTGCATAACAGGAGTCGGGAAAACGTCAGTGCATAAAATAAAGTGAGGTATCGAATGGTGGTATAACACGCCAGTGGTGGTAACCGTAATGACGAACCGAGGAGAAACCCGTAAGTCGTGACTCTAAAGTCAATGGAATGGCAATATAGTGGTGGTGCCGAAGTAGTACTCAACGTTGAACACTCCAGGCCATTGTACTCGCATGTATCCCGAACTCGGCAGTGCATGCGACTCATTGCTAATGCTGCAACCCAAATCCGCAACAATCCAAACATACTCACCTTCGCTCCCAAATGACAACAACAGGTTCCCATCTAGAAACACACTAGTGTCGCATCCAGAATACAGCAGCTTCCTCAACCCTTCCCCCTTCCATCCACACCGGGTCCCAGTTGCAGTCTAATCGTCGTCGCCCTCGCCCTTGCTCATCCCCGCACTCCACACTGTGCTCCCGCTCCCACTTCTGCGGCTGCTACGCCGGTCCCCGCTCCTGCGCATGATCTCCGTGAACCCCCCCGGGGAGCCCTTCGAGATCTGGTCGCTCAGTTGGCGCTCGTGCGCGTCGAGCGCTGCCAGCGTGCTCTCCGCCTCCGCCTGCTCGAGAGCCTCCTGCGTGAGGTTCGGCGTAGACGTGCCGGTGGCAGGAGCCGATCTGGCTGACGCGTCCGAGTTTGTCCTGCGGAAGAACGAGAAGCGCGACGACGACGTCGTGGGGGTCATGGGTGCCGCCGTGCCCGGGGTGACCGTGCTGGCGGTGATGGGCGTGCGCGCGGGGACATCACCAGCGGGGGAGGAGTAACTCTTGCCCAAGCCCGGGACCGCCGGGGACATGGGCTTCTCGATGCCCATGAGCTTCATCGTTGCGTGAAGGCGCTCGCGCTCCCGTCGGTCTTCGTCATCCTCCGTCGTGTCGAGCTTCCGTGCACTGGTTATTGATGTCGTCCCAGCCTTCAGCGTTAGAGGACGCAGGTGGGCGCTGTGTGGGTCCACCTTCTTGTCCCCCTCGTTCCCGCCGAAGAGCGAGAACCCCCTCCAGTCGAATGAAAGGGATCGACGCGACGAGCGCGTCGACGGAGCAGGAGCAGGAGGGCTGTTGTAAATGTCTGCGGACTTCGCAGCGGCCCGTGCGGCGCGAATGTCGTCGAAGGTAGTGAGTCGTTCCGGTTGAGGGGAGGCGGCGGAGGATGAGGATGAGGCGAAAATGGCGGATTGTGGGCGGCCCTTCTTCGCAGGTGGGGCTGCAGCAGGATTTGGGGACGTCGCCATAGCATCGGCGAAAGTCGTGAACTTGGCGGAAGGGGGAGGTGGGGCTTTATCCGAATAATCGACGGCCAGGACATGCTCGAAGCCTTCTTGCGAGATGATGCGGTCGATAATCTTCGAGGCGTAGAGTGAAAGCGCCTTGTTGGCATCCTTGAGACTCTTGACCTCGCTCCTGAGGATTTCGATGTCGTCCGGAGAACCAGTGGCCTCCGCGCCCTCGGACATAGACGAGACCTTGCGGTCCATGCTCTTCCGACCACGCTTGTTCTTCGGGTTGAGAATAGAGCGATCGGTATCCAGGGAGGCACGGCCTTCCACGAGATCCTTGTTCTCCGCACGGCCGAGCTCTGCAGCAAGATCCAAGCCAGGGCCAGTGATGGGAAGGTTGGCAAGCGACTCGCCGCGTGGTGCAGGGGAGGAACGGGAGTTCGTCGACGTGGTGCGCCTGCGGCCACCCCTGCGTGGATTCCCTCTCGCAGGGGACTCCGTGTCCTTGCGCTCGCGATCCAACTCATCTTGCTGGAACTCAGGGTCGAGCTCGCCTGCCAGTTCCTCCACATGTTCGTCGCGTTCGTCAACAGGGTCGAGGACGCTGCGACTGCTCGTGTTCCTGCTGAGGATACTCTCCGCGTCGCGGTTGTCGTCATCGTCACCCGCCTCGGAACTATCACTTGGTTCTGTGACAGAGCCACCCATGTGCAACACATCGAATTGACCATTGAGGGTCTTCTCGCGAAGAAGGATATTGTAGGACTCGTTCTCCTCCTGCAGTTCATTGTTCACGCGCTTGAGGTCGTGAAGTTGTGTCTGAAGAAGAGCGAGAGTCGACTGGAGGGAGTTGTAGGAAGTGGAAAGGGTGGACAGCTCTAGACGAAGGGCGGTCATCTCGGCTGGTTCCTGCTCTGGATCGCTGAGGTCCTGCTTCGGCTCTTCAGCATCGGCAGGTTGCTCCTCGACATCCGTCTCCGATTCGGCAATAGATACCACAGATGGAGATGTAAGGACGGGTGGTGGCTGTTTGCGAGTTTGCATAAGAGACTGGATTCGTGACTTAAGGTGTTGTTCATTGTCGTAGAACGCCTGACGCTCGGCTTCGAAGGTCGCAGTCTGTGCGCACTGTTAGCATCGCGCAACCCACTACGAAACGCTCACTCAGTACTGACCTGTTCATTATATCTACGCTGCAAGTCGCGCTTCTCCTTCTCTAGCTCGCGGACCTGTGTCCGAAGTTTCTCTGCAACCTCCATGCGGGCAGCCATCTCCTCCTCCATGCGACTCTGGTCTGCATAGAGTTCTTGAAGGCGTGATTCGGCGCCATTGAGGGCAGATGTCAGGTTGTCATTGTCGGCGGAAAGTTGAGTGATGGTAACCTCCTTGTCTTGAAGTTGGACAAGTAGCTGCACAAATGGGAATCCATAAGAAAATATACGAAATAGTAAAACGCAGGAAGTAGATATACCTTCTCCTTCTTTTCCGTTTCCTCCTTCAAGGAGGCTGACAGGGATTCGCGAGTCTCACCAGTTGCGGTAGACGAAGCACCATTAGGTTTGATGAGGGATTGCCTACGGGCAGGAGTATGAAGGGTAGAGACACGCGGAGAAGCTGCTGAGCGTGCAGTTGCACCCTTGGCAATGGAGGTGGAAGGTGGAGGCGTCGAGCTGGGAGGTGATCGTCGCGAGGCAGGCGTGGCTCTTGCGGGTGCGGTGGTGGCCATTACGGGATATCGTCAGAGAGTGGTATGTTGTGCTTGGGGAATGAAGACGGACAGCCTGCCGTCTTGGCGTCGGAGTCAGTAGCGAGAAAGCGAGGGGGTATGGGGGCTGGGAGGGGGTGGATGGGAGGGGAAGGATGGGTCGTCAAGTCTATTGACTGCCAGTGCCACAGACAGAAACGATCATATCCTAGGCGTCTAAGCCACGTGGAGGGAGATCCTTACTGCGCGCCACACCATGTTGCATAGAGTAAAGTTTCCGCATCGGCCTCGTCGCAACAAGCCGCGCCAATCTAAAACCACTGAGCTGCAAGCCGCCCTCGAATGTCCGGTGTATCGGCTGGCAATCGCGGGCCAGGATCATGCATATGGAGGCTGGTCTGAGTGCAGCTGCTATCCTCGAAGAGATACAGACGGAGTCCGTTCAAACGGTACGCCACCGATACTTCTTCCCCAGCAACCCCAGCTAACAACCCAGTTCGCAGTTCCTGTCATCCGTGAGGCGTGATTGTGAGTGCATTGATCTCAACATCCCATTGGCCCCTTTCGTCGTATGCTCACTCACCAACTTGCAGCATGCTCCCCGGGATCTACCTTGATTCCTGCGCTTGACACCCATTTATCCTCGGTTAATTCCAGTCGCACCTCTTACAAATGGCCTCTCAATCGAGGAGACGTCATAGAGGTACAAGGTCCAGCTGCAAGCGGCAAGACGCACCTCCTCTACCATATGCTGGTCACTTGCTTGATGCCCTCCCAATACCAAGGCAAAGATCTGCGAGGGTGGGGTAAAGCAGCAATCCTTTTTGATACAGACGGGAAATTCGACATTTGTAGGCTCCATGGACTTCTCTTGTCCCGTCTGACTCGTCGTTTCGGACAAGAGGAACCTCATCCCGCAATGCTTGCCGTCAATTTGGACGATTTAGCTACTCGGTGTCTTGAAAGCTTGCACGTCTTCCGTCCCACCTCCTCGGCCCAGCTCGCTGTCACCCTCCTCCACCTCCCAAAGTATCACGCGACAAATCCTCGCTTGCAAGGCGCCGAGATTGGGCTGCTCGTCGTCGATTCGCTGAGCGCGTTCTACTGGAGAGATCGCTATTCCCTCGAGCAGATCCGCAATGCAGCAGACGGCTCGTCCCACACAACACTTCCGCCCAATCCGCTCCACCACGTCGTGAAGGCGCTACAAGCATTCCGCTCTTCCCATCATCCCGTCACCCTGCTGTCTAACTGGGGTCTGAATGCCTTTCAAAAGGCGTCGGCTTCCGACGAGCCGGAATCTCCTTTTTACAGACAGCATCTCCACCCATTCCCCGCCCCATTCGAAGCCCACGGAGCCGCTGAGGCGATCTCGAACATCCAAAGTTCCCAAAAGCAGCGCTGTTCAAGCGTCGACTCTTCGCGGGACAGCCCTGCAGGCCGCATGTGTCGTCAGGCAGACGCAACTCTATTACCCCTCCACTACCACATCACCTTGCACTCGTCACCCATCGACCCCTTCCCCGCGTCGTATTCTATGGACGAAGCCATTGCCCAGGAGCGTATGCGGGCGGCTTTCGTGAACAAAGACGAGATCCAGGGACTGGTCCGGACGCCCGGGAGCAATGACGTCGGCGAGTTCGCGTTCTGGATTGGGGAGAAGGAGATCTTCGTAGATGAGGCCGACCGGCCGCTGTAACCGCGACTGGGTATGACAGCGAGTGTATTCTCGACATAACCATATTGCTGAAGACGATCTGATGACGCGTCGCGGTTGCAGAGTGTACTGTATACAAAGCTTCTCCCACGTTCCCCTCGACAGGGATGTCAAGCTTGCCGAGCCGGCGTGTAATCGTCCGTACCAATTGTATCCCCGTTTTACGGTTATTCAGTCTACCATCCAAGTGATCTTCAATTTCCGGTGCGTTGGAACTTAGTTCTTGCCTCTAGGTCTGCCGCGGATATCTGCTGCATACTCTAGCCAGTCGAGACGCGGTGGGGATACTGAAAAGGGCTGATCTCGGGCTGACACTGGCCGATGGTTACCGGAAAATCCCATCGCGAGTCACTAGCCTGTCTCCATCCTTCCGTGTCTGTAGCCTCATGATTAATATTTGGCACGGCTTGAAGGCATATCCGGCTTGATTGACTTCTAATCCATGGCCGGTCCGACTCGACTTCCTTTCTTGTTGTAGGTTTGGTTTGGGCCTTGTGTCGCTGTGGTTATATCTAGCTCAAGTTCATTTCTTTCGTTTGGGTTCGTTTTCCAGTACAATGAGGAGTGTCGGTGGGTTTCAAGTGTATTTGGTTTAGGCTGAAGCTCTCCCCAGTCCAGTCGCATACCTGTTTTAGTTTGACGGCCATACAGATAGACTCTGCTTTCGAGTGGATTAAGAGACAAAATTTTTCGCTTTTTTCTCGTCACTCATAGCCCCTTTATGACGCGGTTCAGGTCTTGTTGAAAGTTGAATCCGGACTATTCAAGATGATGTGCTATTAGTCCGACATGATAGTGTACAGGTATCTCCAGTAGTACAAACATGCAATAAGGATAGCTTCAAGAAAGCGGATGACGGCGAAAATATACGGAAGAATAACGGGGCAGCGATGAGAGTACACGACGGAGGCGCAGCTAGTGGGAAAAAGACTAGGTGAACAGAATTTCTACGGGTAGCACAAGAAAGGAGTTGGTCAGAAAAAGAATAGGTGCAAGTAATACAATATTGCGAAAGGGTAACCAAGTCAATTAGGGATGAGTCGAAAATTCCTAACTCGTTGCGTATATCCTGTCGAGTTCCTCCTTGAACTTCTCCTCCACTGCCCTGCGACGGATGTTGCCTTTAGTCGCGGTGCGAGGCAGGGTGCCCGGCGGCACCACGACAACGAATGCCGCAGACACGATCCGCTCGTGCACGTAGCGGCGGGCGTGGAAGTGCCGCGTACGCCGGATGACGTCGCGCTTCAGCTTCTCCACGTCCAGTTCGCCTTTGGGTTCGACGAACAGTGTGGGGGATGGGCGACCATTGCCGACGACGACGCACGCGGCGACGAGGTCCTCGCACGTCTCAAGCACGTTCTCCTCGATCGCCTTCGTGTCGCAGCGGAGCGCGGTCGCAGACTTGATCCAGTCATCGTCCCGTCCGCGCGAGACGTAGTGGCCGGGCGCGACCTCGAGGAAGAGGTCTCCGGTGTGGTAGTGCCCGTCGGGCCCGCGGAGAGAGGGATGTGGGCAGTCACCTGAGTGCGCGAGGATGACGAGCTCATGCAGCCGCTGGCTCCCGTTCGCGTTTACGTAGCCGGTCTCCGATGCAGCCGTCTTGGCATCGTCGGCGCCTGGGGCGGGGGTAACGGGGCGGAACTCGTACGCAGTCCCTTCGATGGCTTGCAGCTGGGCCGCATCCTTCCCCCTTCCCCCCACCGAGAGCATCATCGCGCCGACCTCGGTGCTTCCGAAGCAGTTCTTGATCAGGATCCCGTTCGCGTACGCCCATGCTTCCTCCTCGACGGCAAGAGGCAGTCCGGTGTACAAAAGCTCGTCGAGGGACCCGAGAGTTGCGAGGAGAGCGGGATTGGAGCGGGCGTTGCGAAGGTGCGTGCCGAGGAAGGAGGCGAACTGGTTGAGACGATTCAGGCCGCAGCGATGGACCATGTCGAGCAGCTCATTCGAGGAGAAGGGAAGCTGTGACGGTTGAATGGTGCAGGACCCGTGTTGGAGGAAGCCCATGAGCATGAACGTCTGTCCGATGTGGGACATCGATCCTCTGGTGATGAAATCAGCACCATGATCAGTAAAGAATGGACAGTAGATACGATCATGTCAAAGGAACCCACATCCAAACGGTGACATCTTGCCTGTCCGAGCGGTGTGGACGAGTGACGTGCGCTGCTTTCTCAACAGTGGCGTTCACCCAGTCCGCACTGCAAGGAACGAGCTTGGGGCTGCCCGACGTGGAACCCGAGGTGTGGTAGATCATGACGATATCGTCTCCATTGGATGGTGTCCACAGCGGGGGGAGGGGTGCATTCTTGACGTCTATTGTGCGAACATCGGTGGCAAGCTCAGCGGGGATGGGGCAGCCGACCACGATGGATGTAAACGCGGGGTCGAAAACCAACGCCTGTGCGCCAGCCCGTTGGAGGAGCTCATAGACAACGTCGGGGCTGGGTAGCCGGAGAGAGAAAAGCTGCGGGATGTACCCTGCCCTTGCGATGCCGTAGACGTGCAGGACATCCGAGTACGTGGAACCGCCAAGCCTGCCAGAGATGGTTAGTGAGGGTGCGCCCGCAGTAGGAAGGTAGTCTACTCACCACAAGCCAACTATGGAACGACTAGGAAGTCCATGCGCAGCCAGAGCACGGGCCCAATGGCGCGCAGACCGTTCAACGTCGAGGAGAAACTGGTGGTAGGAAATGGAGAGCCATTCCTCGACGACGGTCCTGTCCGTGGCGGACAAGCGGGGAAGTTTGAAAGCCGGGGAAGATGGGTAGAGAGCGGCAGAGTGCTCGAGGACGGTGAGGTGAGTCCTGTAACTCATTGTAGATGAGCTGTATGTTTGTGGGGAGGATGTTGTGTAGAATCCACTCATGGGTGGATGTACCTTTATACAGATAGGTCGATGGGACGCACCAGCGGAGAGAAGGAGCTATGCATGGCGGTAAAGCTGTCATACGAAACAGTCAAAACGTCAAGCCGTTCAATATGGGAGTCCAGCTGGTAAATTGGACAGGCCGCCAGTCGGAGACGTCGCACGGAGGTGATGAGATTGTCGTAGTACCCTGTGCTGTGCATGGTCTTTCATCCGGAGGTCGCCCAGGGCAATTTACGGCGAAAGAGCCGCCAACTGTGCTCTGGGCGAGCGTGAAAACTACAAGCGGGCGATACCGCGTGCTGGAGAATGACATGAGCATCCGATTCTTTATGGTGGATGAGACAAAGAAGAGGCTCTTACCCATCCGGGCCCAGGTACAGCTCATGGGGGAAGAAATCACCTGAGACCAAACCCCAACCTAGTCAAATGACAGCGCTGGGAGACCGACAATGCCACACAGCCCGACAGTCATTGCTCAATAGACTGTGACTCTTAATATTGACAGATTGTGTACAGGTATTTCCGCCAGGGGGGTGAGAGCTCTCGCTACCGCACTGGCAGACGTTGTTCAGCCATGACTCGCCATGCGCCGCTGTCTTGAGAAGAAAATGCAGGCAGGAGAAAGGCTGAGCGAAGAGATAGACTGGGACGTGGAGGAGCTGTGCGAGGAGGTCGCTGGCGGGTGGCAGGTGGCGGGATGACGCGCCCCGATGAAATCGCGGGTGGCCTGATCTGATCACGGACTAGCACGGATCGTGCGTGTCCCGATTCCGATCAGCAATGTTGTGGCCGCTTCCTTTCCCTTCCTCCTGCCCACCACCGGCGGTTTTGTCCCAGGAATCACAATCTCTCCGTGCTTCTTCTCCATTAATCCACATCGCGAACAAATTTTACCAACGGAGACTCGGTGCGTCCGTCCCAGCGTATGTCGCGCCCAACTTTCAAGTCTTGCAACGCCGCCTTGAACGTTCGCCTTCATGCTCAACAGTTGCATCGCCATTGTAAATCTCAACTGTACGCCCCTCACCACGAGTCTGTATAGTAACCCATATCAATACCGGCTACCGGCTACCTGCAGAAGCCTAACTACACCTTGCAAACATGGTTCCATGCAAAATCGCAATTCGCGCCGAGCACAGCTCAGATGCAACTCTGAAATACCTGTACTCTAGAAGCCAAACACATAGACAGCTCGCAGCTGCTAATGTACTTCGCATTCCGTTTTTTTTTCAAAACATGTGGCGTACCCACAGGCTGTGGTTGAACTCACTTCCTCCCATTTTCAGGTTCATCACTACTACGTTATGGTCTATTACCGCCTCACCCTGTCATGAGGCTCCAGTCCTCAATAAAACAACATCTTCATCAGGGGGTAATGCGGGCGACGCATCTCGGTTTCAACCCAGCTCCAACTCCTCACCGCTGAGACCTCGCCTCTGCCATCCCGACAATCACAAAGTCGACCTGGCTCGCGTCCAAAGCTCGGCTCCCCGATGCGCACCTCCGTCGCTCCTTGCCTTTCACGGCCAGGACGGACGGATGCCATCGTTCTTCCTCTCTACGACGCGTCGGAGTTCCTGATTTGCACCCATCAGTGTCCCCAAAAACCGTGCTTCTCTGTCCCCCCTATCCCTCCCATCTCTCAAGAAGCTGTCGATCTTCGGGATCTTCTCGAGCTTTGGCGCGGAATTAATTCTGTACCTATCATCGCCCTCTCCCGGCTTCCTACTCACATCCCATTCCTTGCTACCTCCTATCACCGATTGTCGACCTCCCGCGCACTATATCACAAGCTGCATCGCGCCCTGGCATGCCGACCTCGCGTCGATCCTCTTCCTACCCACAGTCATGGCAATCGACTGGATAATAAGGTCGATCCGCACCCGCGCAATAGATGTCTCGCACTTGGCGACGAGACGCGACGGACCGCAGTGCCAGTGGTGTGTACTCATTCATCACTGACCGTGGTATCTCGCGCACGATTTTCCGAACGGATGCTGCACTGCCCGTGTCCATACGTCGCGCTACGGTGAGTCATGTGCATATGTTCTCGTTTGGACTCTGTTAATTAAACAGCGGCGGGCACACACTGACCACAGCCCGTGCCATAAACTTTTTATCCAGATTAGGAAGCAGCATCATAGCCCACCGTGCGCTCCTGCGGACAGAACATCGTCGAGGAATGCCGACGTGTCGAAGGTTGCAGTTGATCTGGGGGACCAAGACAAGGGCGTATAGAAAGAAGCACGCAGCGTTGTTCTTCCACGCAAACTTTACCCCGGGCTCCTCCCACAGTGTCTGGCCTTGTTCCTGTTCCACCTCAAGGTTCGACTTCCTGGCCTCCGATCCGCCACGGCGAGACGGAATCTCCTGACTCAGGAACTTCCGCACATGAGGCAAGCTTGTCAAGAGAAGGTATGTCTCGTATATGCATGGCTTTCTAGTGCGTCGCAAGCTGAATATGGTACACAAATTGCTGGCATAGATAGGGGGATAACACTGATCCAATAATGATAGACGCAAAACAGGTCCAAAAGCCTCGTCCAGCCCAAGGAGGGTATACGAAACAGGGACGCCTCCAGCACACACGGTATGCCTCGGCCAAGCTCCCATAAAAACAAAACGGTCCAGCGACACTGACGCACAAGACACAACGCCAACGCACCTGCCTGTCGGACTCTCGCCAACTAGGCCTGCGCCTCCCAGACGGGGACAGTCGCCGGGGCGCTCGCGCTCTCGCGCACAGCGTTGTTGGCGGCCGCCTTCTCCGCCGACATGTCCCCAGCCTCCTCCTTGCCCAGGGCGCCGAGGCGCAGGTCGCGGCAAAATTCGCGCAGGCGGCGCACGGCGTCCGCGCTCTCACCCGTGAGGCACTCCTCCTGCAGAGTCGACTTCGCGAAGGGAGAGGCAACGCCGATGTCAAGCGCGTCCGCGAGGTCGCTGACCGTGCTAACCGTGATCTCGTTCAGGTGCTGGTAGAAGCCGTTCTGGCCGCGCTCCGCGCGCAGGCTGAGGAAGTCCTCGAGCGCGGAGCACATGTCGATGACGTCGTCCTCATGGCACTGCACGGCGAGGCTCTCCACCGGGGAGTCGGAGAGGGTCGCGAGGGTGTCAACGACGTTCTCAACAGGGAAGAGCGGGGTGAGGTGAACCTTGCGGAGCTTCTTGAGCGGGCGCGGGGTGTCGGGCTTGGCGTGCGTGAACGTCTGCGCAGTGAGCGCTGTGTTGAGTGCGCACTCATCGACGCTGTGCCCGATGGTGCCCATGATGCGCTCGGTGCAGAGACGGTTGTAGTCGTTGGACTCGTGGCAGCAGCTGCCCAAGTCCAAAACTTGAAGCGAACACGCGACAGGGGTGATGGCCCATTGCGGGTCGCCGAGGTGGGTATCGCGGATACGGAGGCTTTTGAGGGCGTGGAGGCGAAGGAGGGAGGGGAGGCGCAGCTCATGCCCGAGGACGGGGTGGTCGGGGATGTCGTCATCGCCTTTGACGACCGGAACGAAGGGTCGAGCACCGACGAGGTCGGGGGCATGCAGTGCCGAGCGGGTGATACGATCGAGCGAAAGGTGGCGGAGGGTGGGGACGGAGGCGGCGATGGAGACAATGAGCCGCTCGCTCCTGTGCAGTAATGTGCCGCCGGTCAGTGTACGCCATCAGGCAAAGATTGACAGAGAAAACGCACAAAGGGAAGCGAGCCTCATCGCCGCAGTGATCGATGCACAAGGACGTGAGGGCAGACAGCTCTTCAAAGCACGGTATCACCGCCTTTGCCAAAGACGCCGTCAGGCTGAGGGTGAGGTGCTCCACTTGCTTGCAGTACGGAAGGATGTCGATGAGGGCGTCGGTGACCCGAATGGGCTGTGAGGCGAGACCGGATGGCTGCTGCGGCTTTGCGCGTTTGGTGCAGATGGTGAGATGGCGGATGTGTCGGTTGTATGATTTTGGGACGGAGGATGCGTATTGGTGGAGCGCTTCAGCGCTCGTGATGCGAACGGTCTGCAAGTTGTGAACGCGTTGAGCCACCAGCACGAAGGAGAGAAGGAGAAGAGGACGTACACGGAAGAGGGATGGCACGGAAAGCTGGTAGCACTCGTGGCTGACCTTGGCAAAAGCGCGCACGTCGTCGAGGTCCAGTTGATGGACAATCGAAAGTTTCATCTCTGCGGGGAGGCCATTCCAGCAGGGTGTGGGGGTGGAGTTCAAGTTGAAAGGCATGATGTGAGGTGGAGAGGCAGAGCAAAGCTGTAGAGGAGGACCTGAGGGACTGGCGGAGGGTGTTGGAGGAATGGATGGGAGAAGGGCAGGATTTAAGTAGTGATTCGGAGAAGAGGACACTGGATAGGAGACCGAAGAGGTCGGGGGCAGGTTGTTTCGTCAGTTTCCGGCATCACGGACCTCGCGCTTCGAAGATTCTTGCCGCCGATTGTGTGCCCTCGTTCGTGCCCATGACACGCCTCCGCCCGCTTAGCTCTGCTTAGTTTCCCTCCGATGTGCTCTCGCAGACGCCTCCAAGACATCTCACCATCACACGTCCCTAGCCCTCCTCCACCGGCGCCTCTGAATCTCCCCCCACTCTCTCCCTCCCTCCCCGTCCCCGGTCTCCTCCTCTCACTGCCATGGCGCGCGTCGCATCTCATTCTCAACGCTGTCCCGAGTCGCCCCGCGCCGACGATCCTCGCGTGCCACCGATCCCCAGCCTGGGCGAGCATCGGCGCTAATCCGTATGTGGGCATGGCCATCGACTCGAGACCGATGCATCTCCTGCCTCGACGGACCCGCGCTCAGCTCGCAACGCAATCAATGTCGAGGTCTGACCATCCCATTTCTAGCCCCAAAAGTCGCCAACGCCCATTGATCCCCTAGCGCCCGCACACGACGGGCTGTGCTGGTTTGTCGCCAACGCCAGCTTCCCTTCCTGTTCCGACAAACCCTCCCGACCATCCTCCTCGTTGCATCACCACGGCCACCACTCATCTTCCCGGGTTGTGTATCCCATCCTTGCATCTCATCAGCTTCTACGCGGCCACTGACAGATGCCTATCCTGATACATGCACTCGGGTGTGCCAACGAGCAGAGCGCCTTCCCTCAGTAGACCGGAGCGGCAACCTACCGCGTCCGTGGATATGTCCGTGTCCTAGGCTGTCCTAGGACGCGGATTGTAGATCCCTTCCCTGGAATTCAGCTTCCCAGCGTGTCGGCTCAAGCACGTACGCTGGTCGTATTCACGCGACTTGTGGACCCGTCGGCGACGGTGCTTCCCTCCGTCATGATACACGCATGTGGCCTTTGACATTGGCAGGCTTCTCACGGTGTTCTCGGATGAGGTTTGAGGGGAAAAGGTGCTCGTGGATTCTCATGTGCGGCCATGCTACAGTGCTCTGTTGCTAACATGCGCAGCCGTCCAATATCACGTTCAGTCCAAATTCCAGATTGCGGCAGAGCTTCAGCCATAGCCCGGCTCTCTGTATGTTGGCTTCCTCCGGTGGTTTCATCATAGTGGAATGTTTAGGAGTACAGCATCTCCCACTGGTAGGTTTTTGGCCGCCGACGTATGAAGCAAGCTCTGACTTCGCTCTGACTATCCTTTTTTCTATATGACATACCATCGCCGACGTCTACTAGCGCTACATCCCGATGCTTAGCATAATTTGTGGCACACCGTGCTTGACATATCGGACGCCGCTGCTCATTTTCGTGCCGGAGGTGTGAGTCCTTGCGACTTTTATCACGCGTTTTGGACACACCGACAGGCCGATGTACGTAGGCTGGGCAGGAGTCGGCTCCATAGCGGGAGTAATACGGCTCTAGCAGAAAGCATGCTTGCTGCCCAGCCTCGGGCGCGACCTCGAAGGAGACGCCTCTCCTCGGTCCCTTTCGCGCACCGCTCCTCGCGCCCGATTGGCCGCTGCGGCGACTGCGAGGAGCTGTGGGGGCCGAGGATCCGTCTACGGTCGGGCGCAGGATGTTATTGGGGCTAGTTCCTGGCGGCGGAGCGGAGACGGAGACGCGTGCGGGCGTCAATGTCTCAACGCTTGTCCTGCGCCAGTCCTAGCCTCTCCAGTCCGGTCCCCATCGGAATTCGAGAAGGTGAGCCCACGCGAACGCTCCTCCCGCTCTATCAGTTCGCACATGCCAATTTCAGCTCCCTGAGCTCGTCTCCAGAGGGACCCTCACCCAACCACGCGACCCTCCACGCCTATCTCTGCTCCCAATGCGAATGCGGCCCAAGCTTAGGTTCGGTCCTGTCCTTTACTTCATCCGTTGAATGTACAAGGCATAGAAGTCTTATCCCTCCGTGTCCCATCAGCCATGAACGCAGAACATCCGCTACCGCAGTCTATGCACGATGTGTTCTAGGATATACTGTAACTTACCTGCGACCCAAATACCCCGATATCGGATCGACAGATTCACTTGGTACGATCGTCACAAACCTTGTAACGGTCGTATACGCCAGTGGCACCCACCGACGATCAATCCCAGCGGGCGCTTGGGCCCGGCAGTGGTCGACCCAGCCACGAGACCAGGTCCGTACCAGCACACACCTCCGCCCCTCCAAGTTGTCGGATCGTTATCTGACCACACCTCCAGACTGCCTTGATCGGTGCAGCGGTCTGGACCCAAGGCCCGCCACGGTCACGCGCGATTGATCCCGAGCCCCGAGGACGTCGGATGAATGATTCATCCGCCAACGGCGCATCACTGGCAGTCTGGCACAGCTCTGCCCTCCACCATGATCATCATCGCGACGACCAACTCGAGGAAGCACTGAGCAGCAGCGACATCATGGTTCGTCATACGCACATCCGTCTACGTAGCTGAGCATATCCGGATGAGATGAACACAGGATACTGTACGTCCGCTTCCGGGGCATTCGCGAGTGCCGCCAAGCGCGATCCGCCTCCAGCGGCGCACTATCGAACACAGTGCCATGATCCCCATGGGCCGTCCCAGTCCCGACACTATGGAGTCTGGAGTTCGGCGCACGGCGGCGACGCGCGAGGCACAGGGATCCTCAGCGAACCCCGAATCCTGATGCCCATCCCAGCCGCACTTGCGCACACCCCCCTGGGGCCCAGAGCCCGGACCCTGCAAGCCGTCCGACGAATATTCCGATTTTTAGGCCCGCATCCCCAGAAAGCTTGCGACCTACTGTAATCGGCACTGGAGACCTTCTAGCTGGAACACTAGTATCGTCATCGTCATCTATCCCCAGACCCAGCGGTGGCCCCGCCTAGGGGGCGCGGCTCCGACCTGATACATGATGGATCTGATCCTCGACGCTCGCGACTCGAGGTCGCAGTACCTGTACCAAATTCAATATCGCCGTCTCATCGATTGGTCTCCGACCCCCCGAGCCCGACTCGGAATGTGGACTGTCGTGGGTGCACAAGTGGTGTCCGGGTAAGTACGTATGTGTCCGCCTGTCAGTGTGGCTCTCGTCATCGCCTCCTCTTGCTACCACGAGCTTATTGTACCCTTACGACGAGATATCGTTGTTTCCAAGTCGCGCTGTGATGCCGCCGCGATGCTAATGCACAATGAACCCGTTAACATCCCCTTCCCGCATGTACTTACCGTAGGCGGTTGTATTTGACTTGCATATATTGTGCCATCCTATCCAGGTGTTCATTCCTTGCGAACCGGAACTGACTTGGGTCCCGAACATGGCAGAATGCTGTGCGTATCTGCTGGCTGCAAAGTCAAAACGCCGATCAGGATACTTCGTCGAGCTGTAGGTTATGGCAACGTCACTGTCTGTCTGGCCTTCCAATTCCACGGCGTGTTCCAGGACTTACCTCTTTTGTCTCCTACTCTACCATCCCAGACCAAAATAACCACTCCGTTTCCCTACATGCCAGTTATACTGAGATCTGATTCATTTGGATATTCTCCCTCCATTCGTCGTCAGGACAGCACCGATAGTAATGATACAGGCCACAGCATAGTCCTCGACACTGGGAAAAATGACGCGAGCGACTCAAATAATGGTAGGTTAAAGTGGAGCCCGAAGCGCAGACGGATATCACTAAGAGAGGTGAAACGCACGGGAGTAAACGAGCGAAATGGTGACTGCAGTACGACAGTATACGTAACTGACAGGAAGTGGAAGACTAGTAGCAGCGTCCGGGTATTGTGTATGAACACCGAGATAGTCGGGAAAGATCAAACGCGCTGATGTGGCATCGTGTAGTGGACAAAGCGATGCAGGAATGCGATGGGGAGAGTGGATGTAGTGGTCATTGGATATGGACGAGGAGTGTCGCGGGAAAAGGAAGGCACAGAGCAAACTAGGATTGGGAATCGGATAGCAGGATATTGCAGGGAGTGAGTGGGGGTGCTATCTGTTTAATATCGAAGCAGGGCGATACTTGACCTTCTCAAAGATCCGGAAGAGCGAGATAAAGAGGTTGAAGCAATACATCATGAGGCCGACGCCTACCAAGCAGATGAGAGCAACCTGGTCGTCACATAATGTATCACCGACCCCGCCTTCGAAGCCATTCACGTTGTTCGGCAGAGACGGACGCGGAAGTTGGCTGTACCACGAGATGTCGGAGGCGGATGCACAGGGTATCGGGGACGTGAAAAAATTATCGAAGCACAGGGCGAGTGCGGATGACCACGCGCAAATGAAGACAACTTCGAAAAGCGTGTATGCGAGTTTCCAGGAGGTGTGCCAGAGACCCAGTGGACGGCCAAAATATTCGAGCTAGCGTCTCAGATGAGCGGGCTGAAGGGAGTTGTGTGGGTGCAAAGATGACATACGTAAATGGCTATCATGACGTGTACCAGTGTCAAGGTTGCAAAGATGATGACCACCGTCCTGTACAAACTCGACTCAGTTGATTTCTCGCGGTGAATATGGATCAAAAACGCACGGAGACGGCCCCAAAGCGCCAGTAACGCCCGCATGCTGCTCAATTATTCGGATTCGAACGGCGATGGCAAGCGCAGCCGTCGTGAGGACAATGTTGCATAACCGGAAAAGCTAGATCCAATGTTTGAGGAAAAGAACATCGGGATCAAGCAAGTGGATGCACAGGCGTACCAGTGGAACGTAGACGTTGTACATCATGTACGCACGTAGCCTCTTCCGCCGTCTCTGCCATGACGTCAGCTTCTCATCGTCGTGGTGCGAGTCCCTTTCCCCGGGGTGCATTGTTCCATCTATGGACCCGGATGTATTCGGGTGCGCCGATGTCCACGGTGTCTCCCAGCCTGGTGTCCGGTTCTGCGCGAGCGTGAACGGCACAGCGATGGTGGGGGGCATGTCGATTCGCAACCGGCCCCGGTTGCTTATTCGTGGGGGAACCGCGGGAATGGGATCGTCTGCCTCTGGGTCTTCGTGCAGCGTTGACGGTGTCTGCTCGTCGTCCTGGTCGAGAGAACGCCGCAGGACGGATACGGAGAGCCACGGGATGGACCTGGATCGAGCGCTATCCCGCGGTCGCCTTGGGGGGCGCTGCAGGCTGGGCGACAGAGGAATGGAACCCGAATCGGTTGGGCGATGCCGGGTGAAAGCCCACCATCGCGATGGACCGGGGTCTTCTGGGACGCCAGACTGGGAAGAGGACTGGAGGGATGTCGCGTCCGAGGGCCGCGAGGCTGCGGCAAGTTGAGCGAACCTGGAATGATCTGCTGGTTCGTTTTCCTTGGGCGAGGGAGGCTCATCTCTTGCCCAGGCTGCACGAAGAGAGTGCGTGTTAGCCGCTTGTGCATGGAGAGGTGCGCCAAGGAAGAGAAATGAAATTTTGGGGATCGGGGCGCCAGGAATGGAGGATACGAACGAGGAGCGGTGTTGAGGTAGGCTTTTACCGTTGAGGGCGCTGCGCGGGAGCTGTGGAGAGAGAGGTTCTTGGAGAGAGTGGAAGCAGACGAGGCGAAGAGCGGAGGTTGGGGCTGCTGCTGGAGGGAGTCGGGGGTCATTGGGGCCGCGAAGGCGTTGGGCAAGGGAGAGGAAGAGGGAGAGGCGACAGCGACCTTGGGCGGTGGCACTGGCACTGGCAGATGCGTGACTGTGGCCGCACAGGTGTAAGTACCGCTGTCGCCTTCTGGATCAGCAGCAGGCTCAAAGTGGCGGGCGAGAGGACAGTCTCAGTCTGAGCCAGACAGACACATGTGGCCGCCGTCACGCCGAACGACCATATGTAAGTAGCTTACCCCTTCGGCCCGGGGCTCGGCTGCCTCTCCCTGCCTCTTCAGTCTTGACCACCTTCGTTCCCTGCTGTCCACTCGGTCTGGCCTCCTACGCTTGCTGTGCCTGTCGCCACCACAACCATGGACGACTCAATCCCATCGATACAAACCGCCGGTGTTGGCTCTCGCTTCGTCTCTCAGAATGACCTGGAGGCAGCAAAGGCCCGGCGCGACGAGCAGTGGAAGGCCGCATACGCCAGGTAGTTATATCGGCCCATCTTCGTCTTACTCACACGTCTGACCACTCTTCGCACCCGTCATCCTCTAGGCTTGGCCAAGAACCGTCTCCGCAGCCCATAGAAGATGCATTTGACGGAAGAAGTCTCGCAGAGGTGCGTGCTTGCACGATCCCTAGTCAGTCATCGGATCGGACTATAACACGCCGCCCCTACGCCGCCCGCAATACAGAAACTCGCTGCGAACAGAGTAAGCAGCAGTGCGTGCTGCGCGCGACATCGGACTTACGCAGTCTAGGCAGCCAAACAAGAAGAATGGGAGGAGCGCAATAAGCTAGGTGCGTGGAGCAGTCTCCCTATCTCTCGGAACGCCGTGGTTCACCGTGCTCATGCGGCTGTGTGCGGACAGGGAACCAATTCCGTGCGCTTGAAGAGGATGAGGTGCTCTTCCTAGACTCCGTGCTTGAGAAGCAACGCGAGGAGGAGCGCCTGCGGAAAGAGTTGGAAGGCGAGGAGCTCAAACACTTCCGAGAGTACGTATGAATCCTCTTGCGCCCGTATTTGTGCCGCCCCGCGTCTGAAAACCTGGGAACCTCGGTACTCATGTTACTCATAGAGCGGTTGCCGCACGAGAAACCGCAGCCAACAAACCACCTCCGATTGGTATGTCGAGTATCGCCAACAACAGCGGTCCGCCCAAGGCGAAACCTGCTCCCTCCCCAGTCAAGAAAGACGGGAAAAAGTCCCTCAAGGGCGTCCTAGTCAAGAAGAAACCGGCGAAACTAGCAAATCCACCTGAAGCACAGCATTCAGCAGCCGCTGAGGCGAAGAGGGATGAGAAGAACAAGTCGGTGGTGGAGAAGCCGGAAGGCGGCGAACGGGAGACAAAACGACGGAAAGTGTCAGCAAGCTGACCCTCCGAGCGACCGATTACACCGTCTCCTGTCTCCGCATTGACCACTATGCGCCTAATCGATATGTATCATTATTCGTTCGATCTTCCCCGATATCATTGTGCAATATCCTTGGGCGGATCTGTGATACAAATCAACAGACGGAAGACCTCATCTCAGCTTTAACCTCTCCTCGTTACTGGACTCGGAGTTGGAGTCCACCGAACCTTCTGTAGATCCCTCGTGCTCCTTTCCCCTTCCCAGCTGGCCAACCGCCCCATGGCATCTGCTCGTCTCGATGCCGCCGTTCCCATGGTAGTCCTATCCAGTAACCGTTTAGCAGCGGGGGTTAGAGATCCTGGACCATCCGCCCTGCGCGGAGTGAAAGACGGTGGCGGCATCGACGTTCTCCTGCTGCTTCCCGCGCCTCCCGTGGACCGTGACAGTAAGGGAACCCCACTGAGTAAGGTGGCCTTGGCCCGCAGACTCTTCGCTGCATCGCTCGACAACTTGTGGGAGAGTCGCTCTCGAGAGCTAGGTTCCGCGATTCGGAATGGTGTGGAGGGTGTAATCATGTCGGCGGGTTCGTCAGACTGAGACAGCACCCGAGGAGTCGCATTTAGCGTGCCCCATGTCATAAGCTGCTTTACTGCTGCAGGTCCCAACTCCGACGGCGTGGGGGATGGTATTGAAGGGACCAGCGAATGGACGTCGTTCGTCGGCGGGGACCCCGGACGATCTGGACAGCAACAATCAGCTCAGACTGCGACATACTAAGACAGCAAGTCGGCCTTTACATGGAGTGCCTGCGATCGCAGCGCCGATTCGACTCCGTGAAGGACTCGGCGGGGCTGAGAGTGAGTGATCAGCCTTGGTGTCCTGTTCCGGAAGTCGGGTGTTTCCATGCTTGATAACCCTAGCAGGGCCATTCGACCCTTCTGCTGTGCTCGCAGAAGACGAATTGTACGGTGCAACGTCGGCGTCGGGGGGGAACATGAGCGCATTCCGCGCCTGATGTCATACACACGATGAGCATGCATCCATGCAAGCCATCCCTCCAGAACATAGTGGCAACATACCTTGAACCTCCATCCATCTATGCCCGCAGGCCGCGTGTCTTTCTTCGGCGCCATGACGTCCATGGCTTCGCCATCTGGATCCTTCCTCTTCTCGACTTTGACAAGTGCAGTCGACTTGTCTTTGTTCTGCTCCGGCGCCGGCGGCGCAACGTGCTTTCCGTCAATCAGGTCCTCCACCTCGTCCTCATCGTCCTCATACACCGCGGGGCCCTCCGCGGGACCCGCCTCGATGAGCCCCGCGGGCTGCGGCGCCTCTATCCGGAACTTCTCCTTCACCCCCGCCCCCGCCCGCGCCTCGATGAGCAGCCTCTTCCGCCCCTCCAACATCCGGTCCCGCTGAGCCTCCACCCGCCGCTGCGCGTCCCACGCCCACCCGTACTTCTCCTTCCGCCTCCGGTTTTCGTCTTCAAGGATTTGCGTGAAGCTCGAGTTGTCCTCGGACGTGTACCGCGCCTGGAACGTATCCAAGTTCATGCCCGTGTCCAGGCGAGGCCGCTTGGTTGGGCCCTCGCTGTCACCCCTCTCCGTGCGTGGTATGCACATGGGGGTGTCCATTGGCCCGGTAGCATAGGGAGTTTCGGACGGTGTCTGCCAGGCTCGGCCACGGCGCGAGACGGGAATCTGCAGGTCCTCGAGGCGGCGCACGGACGCTTGGATGAGCCGGGGATCCTGCGTTTGGAGCGCGTCGAGATAGTTGTTTGTGGCATCAAGATGGACCAGCGAAGGAAAGAAGTCCCGAGCGATGATATGTGACAGGGCCTCAGTGTACTCGTCTTCATCGAGCACGACTTGGCGGTCGAGAGACCGGGAAGGCTGCTGCGAGCTCGATGGCCCCAGAGTAGACATAATAACTGTGGTTCCAAAGACCAGAAAGAGAGGATTCAGCAGGCGAACTATAAGACCGCCGTTCCTGTGGTTGGAGAGGATGGAGGTAATGGACCAAAGACCACCCAACGGAGCGCCCATATGGAGCCCGAAGATAGCGCCGAAAAAGGAAGGCCAGAAAACGAAAGCTGAGACCTGATAAGATTAAACCGACTACGACTACGCTATGCAAAAGAGCTCAAGTAACATTACATAATGATATATGATACCTCGCCGGTCCGTACTTAGTAAGTAACGTAAGATAAACGCACTACCGTGAGCGGGACGTTACCTGGACCAGAGAGCCACCAACCTGGCGTTTCTAATCCTTGCCACATGGATACGGCAGATGCTCCTGGGCAATAATACTACCAGGCAACGAATCCGCTTTAAGGGAAGGTGCTATGACTTCCTGTACGTAGCCAACCTCTCCGAATTCAAAATAGGCCAAGCGGTCTGCGCGGGATCACCGAGCTCGAGTGTAGGGAGTCTCTTACAGGTCATCAGGACTCTATATCATAGGCAAACACGAGCCACATGTGGGGTGCCGCCACTCTACTGGGAATAAGTAGAATATTTTCATAAACGTCTCGTATAGGGAGGGTGCATAACTGTACAGACGCAACGAACCCGGGCCACCGGGATCCAGGCCTGCGAGGTAGTGTAGATCATCAGTTCGTAAAGTCTGGAGAGTTCGGGGTTAAAGGAGAGTTACTAGTATGTCGGGTGGATGATGTATGTATGTAAATGGCACGCACGCGCGGTAAAGATAATCTCAGCTAATAATAACAAGGAACGGCAAAGAAAAGGAAGCAAGTCGATGCACGAGGGTAGGAAAGGGTGCGTGGATAGTATTAGACATTGATACACGGAGAAGCAGGAAAATAGACAAGGGTAGAGGAGGAGACGCTCGCGTAGTACAAACCTATACTCAGCTCTTCCTGCCATACAACCCAGACGTACTACCGGATCGTGCCCGCCGCTGCGTAGCCCCAGAATCCGAGAAGAATTGCTCGACGTCGCTCCCTCCACCGCTGCGTCGTCCGCTGGGCTTGCCGATCCGACTTTGCCCTAGGTTGGGCGCAGGAATAGCAGAGCCCTTGGGTTGGCGAATGGTGACATTGGAATGACTTGTGCTGAACATCGGCGAATCGTGGGTAGGCGATCTGGAGGTGGGGGATCTAGCAGTGCTCGTGCCGAGCGACGCTCGTTTGCTGACGGTGGGCTGACCATATGCTTCGGAGACAGGGCCCGTCGACCGCTTCAGATTGTTGCTACCATAGAGGCTCGCAGAAGGAACAGGGAGAAATGTCGGAGTTGAAGGTCGCGAGGAGGGCGTTGGGATGGAACTCGTAGTGCTCGTCGTTGCATTCGTGCTGATGCTGCTCCGACCTTCTGTGGATACCGAAAGTCGCGACTGTGGCCGGCGAATGCCAGTTGGTATGGCAGTCTGTGACAAAGCGCTCGGCGATCTACTGCTGCCAGATGGCGGAGAGTCGATGGAGACAGAAGACATAGGACGGAACGCAGTCGGAGCAGAGGGTGGGCTCGACGTTCGCCGTCGCTCCTTATCCTTGTCCTTGACTGGTGACGGGGAGTCCTCCATGATCAATACCCATCCTGATGACTCTCCACCTGGTGTCCGGCGTGCGTCAGCGTCAAGATCTACGCTCTGTCGACGCGATTTCAGTTTCGCGGTCAAGCGGTCGTCTTGCATTGTAGAACGAGCAGAGCGAGACGAAGAGGCGGTAGAAGGGGCAGGTGAGGGTGAAGCCTTTACAGGGATAGGTGGCGGCGGCATTGCGTTCGCTGCTGAGCGACTAGTCACGGATCCCATACGCAATCTGGGAACACGAGTGTGGATCTTCTGTTCAAGAATCTTGACGCGAGCCCTCATCTCCGACACCATTTGAACGCCCTTACTCCTCGCCGTGGTCGAGGGGATACCGCCCGCGGTGCTTGCTGCTGTTGCGGCGAGAGACGGAAGACGATTACCAGTGGGTCGAGAGCTAGGGGTACGTAGACGACTTGGGCTAGTGTTGAGGCCGGGGTGCGTGGCGGAGCGTGTGAGAGAGGAGTTGCCGTTGGATGGTGTGGAAACGCCGTTGCGCGGCGGTGGGAAGCCAACACGGTGAAGGATAGAGGGTGGGGTCATTAGGTTGGTGTCACTTGTAGGTCGAGGAGAAACAACAGGAATGGGAGCCGGAGGGAATTCTTTCGCAGGAGTGTCTGGGGTTCGATCAAGATCTGCCAGGCAAAGCTCTGAGGGCGTCGCAACAGAGAGAAGGTCCTCTTCCGACAGAGATATAGTAGCATGGTGTGTGGTGGTTGGTGCAGGGGGTTCCACAGCTGCGGAAGCCTTGTTTACACGTTCTAGGGCGGCGGATAGTTGGTCCTTTAAAACGGTGTGCTCCTCATTGGCATCTAAACCGAAAAGAGCGATGAGAGAATGGACGGCATATATGTACTTGCCACGCACCCCTAAGCTCGTCCTTGAGCCGTTGGCATTCCTCCTCAATGTTTGCCTTGTCCAGCAACTCATGCTCCAACAGGATCTTCTCCTCCAACGCCCGCGCATACTTCTGCTCGACATCCGCCAAACTCGACGATATTGCCCGCTCATTGCGCTCCAAGTCATCGTTGCCCATCTCCAGCTCTCGCAATTGAATCTTGATCTTCTGATGTTCTTGCCGTAAAGTGTCCAGTTCGCGTTGAAGAGAAGTTGTCGTTGTATTGTGGGTGGTTTGGAGAGACATGAACTTGGCCTGCGGAGAAGGTCAAGGGAAACGGCCTGTCGGGCACGAACACAAGACAAACCTTCCAGTCATCTCTCTCCGTCTCAGCCCTGGCCACCTTAACCTTCAGCTCCTGCTGGGCCTTCTCCGTCCGTTCGAGCTCTCGTTCAAGTTCCTCCTCGAGCTCCTTACTGGAAAGGTGGAAGTCGTCGAGTTCGGCGCGAGTTTCTGCCAGCATATCGGCTGCCTCTAAGTACTTCGTCTTCCAGTCTGTGCCAGATGAAGGAAAACCACTGGAAGGAGAGATCAGCGGAGTGATGACGTTGTGGGAGGAGGAGCGGTACTTGATAGTAGTGTCGTCCATGGCAGCCATCCCTCTGTCCTTTCGAAGAACGTCTGTTGCGTGAAGGACGGCGGTCATAACGGGGACGGCAGACTATGTACAGCCGGGGAGACCGAGAACGAGAGCCCCAGCGTCGAGTTGAAGGGGAGGCCAAGAGACGGGACCAGTGCAACCGAGCAACGCCGTCAGCCTGAATAGTGAACTTGTCGTCCTCCGGCCACGCGCCCCTCTTGCCCCTTTGGGACTAGCACGTGCCCCCCGATCCCGTGCACGTGCTACCAAACGCGTCTTAATGAACGACACGATCCGCGACGCTTACTGTCTGCTTAAGTACTGTACTTATTGTCGTCTGCCAAGTGGCGAAACAAAAAAGGGCGAGGAGAAGGCTGGAACTATCTAGGCGTACGACCACTGAAGGCAACCTGGGCGAAGGTTCGGTGCGACAAGACCCTGTCACCGCTCCGCGTACTACTATTGCCATTCGCGTCCTTCGCACTTCCACGCGCCAGGGGACACCGTGACGGATTTGGCGAAAATGGATATGCTGTTCAAGGAGCGCGAAAGGGTAACTGGAATTATCGGATTGGACAGACTACTGTACAACAACAATGTTCCAAGCCTCAAGCCTACATGCCCTCTGGCTTCGCGCATTTGCGTCTCTCGATCTTCCCCGTCTTCGGGCAGCGCATCTCTTGCCAAGACACCGGGTCCATTGTGGAACCTGTGTTCATTGACTGTCAGCAAAGAGCTAATGCTCGACGGACATCCACACTCACCAGCTTCACTCGTTGCGAAAATCACACCCAGGTCGTTTCGAGCAGTGGTCACATAGTAGCTCCTCGCATCGCCCAAAGACAGCTGAAACGCGACGTTTGGGGTAGGCCCGTTGGAGCCAGAGAGTGCAGGACTTACCACTAGACCTCTGACAACGTCCCCTCCTCGGAAACAATCCGCAATTTTCACTCTATCTTTCTCCGTAGCACGCACATCTTGGACGCGCACCACACCGGTGAACTCTTCTCCAGCGGGAAGTGGTACTCCATCCACGACAGTAATTGAGAGTGTGGCCTGGAGCGGAGACAAGCGGGTAACGGTGCCCAGCACGACGGAATTTGGAGCCGGGGGTCGTGGGCGTGTCCTCTTGATCTCCAATGACTAGACGTTCCATCATCACAAGAGCATCGACAAGCATGTTCAGAACTGGCCAGGAAGAAAGCGGACGAAAAGACCAACAGATCCGGAATACGAAGGAACGCCGATCAGACTCGCCCTCACGACACCGTCTCGAGAATAGATGCCACCTCCAATCTGTGGAATGGGCCCACGGGGCACGGGGACAGGCTGACCAGGCAGTACGACGTCAGACGACATGAGGAAGAGCGAGGAAATGGGGATGTGAGAAGAGAAGC